>QJNZ01000372.1:0-88413 GCA_004155055.1 Monosporascus sp. CRB-8-3
CACAGATCTGCCACCTGTCAGTTTCCAACTAGTTCCACCCTGAGATCCGAAGCGTTACGGCCGTACGCACCGCCTTCTTCAGGATTCGGGATAGCCGTTATTGCCGAAATAACGCGTTGTTATTGTAACGAAGTTGTTATAACTGTTGTAAAAGGGTTGTAATTGAAGAAGATAATTGTAGCTAAAAGCGTTGCAATTGCAATTACAACTGCAATTGCAGCTGGGAGCTGACAGGTGGCAGATCTGTGGCGGCTGTAAGCAACTGTTAAGAGTGGGACACAGCACGAATAGCAAATCTCATAATTAATACGATAAATACTTTATTTAATATTTTTAAATACGGTAATTATTAATAAGTTTTACGGTTACGATATATTATACGTTTTAATTACGAAAAACCTTATTTTAAAACCGATTACGTAATATCGAAAAATTTCAACCTTAATAAACCTTATACCGTTTAATTAGTTCGGTAAAGGGAATTTCCATAAAGGTAATAACATAAAAAATATTAAGTATTTCGCGGTAAACCTTAAATTCGTATAGAATGGCTGCTTTATAACCCATCATTAGTCTTATAACTAAAAGTATTAAATATCAGCTAGAAAAAAGAGTTAAAAATACTAAACTACTTACTTTTAATCTCGATTAATCGTACGAGTTATAAAAAGGTATTAGCACCATGATTAGGTAGAAAGTATTTAGTACTAGACTACCTTTTCGAATCCCTATTAATTAAAATAGCTAAAACATACCGGGTAATTTCCTTTATAAGATACCGGTAAAATTACCGTTTATAATTTTAATTTACTTTAAATTAAAAGCTTAACGATAAACTTTTTAATAGAATATCCGATAGTTAAAATTAAAAATCGGTATTTTAAATTAATTACTAATTTAAGAAGTACTTTATTATTATTTACTAATTCTTAATTTCTTAAATAATAAATAAATTAAAATTTATTAAGAAGTTTAAGCGTTTAACGCGAGGATTTAAAGCTGCTTAATACCGATATATATTTAAGTAAATAATCTTTATTATAATAAATACATTATAAAGTATAACGTACTATATAAGCGAATCGGCTATATAAGCAAGTCGGCTATTTTTTTAGCATTTTTTAATATTAAATTCAAATAAAAGAACTATAACGTAATAAATCAATTTAGATTAATCAAATTCTTTATCGCTAAATATCCTTATAACTTCTTTACAAGTACGCGCGTTATATCCGGGCTTACCGTAAACGCCATATTTCCGTTCTTTTAGTTAAACCCTTTTACGATTATTACTTTTAATCTTTATTAATTATAATTATTTATTATTACCTTTTTTCTTAATTATAAAAACCCTTGCCTCTTTTTTAATTAACGTTCCTTTTTCCTAAAAACCTATATTTTTAATTTTCCGGCGTTGATTAAAAGCGCAATTCGTTTTACGAAAATAACCGTTTTCCTTCCGAAAAAGAGCGATATCGTAGAAAAATAGCAGGTTACTTTCTGTTAAAAAATTAACCGACTTAAGCATCTTTATCGGCAAATTACCCTAATAATTTCTAATTTTCTTTTCTAAATAACGTCCTTATTAAATCGGTTTAATAATATTTTTAAAAACTTTCGCAAATAAGAAAATAACGGAATTAATAAAAATAAATAAAAAAACGGGCGGTATAAATATAATTAGACCTTTTAATTCGAAGAAACATAATTAAAATTAAATAAAATAAATTCCGTTTTTATAAATCCGGATTTAATATTATCGATTATTATAATAACTTTAAACGTATCGTAAAAACCGGGGATAAAATCTTCCTTAGTAATATAAATAATATAACGTTATATAAAACCTTTAATATGGAGCGAATAAACGCGTTTTAAGACGGAAAAACGGGATATATTAAAAGGTGAAAACCGATAAAAAAATAAATACATATATAAAATACAATAATATTATTAATTTTATAATAGTATTCGAATTTAATTAAATCATAATTTTCGTAATTATTAAAAATAAAAATAGGTTTCGAATTTTGAATACGTATATGAATATATTTATTAACCAGCCGTTTTCGCTTAAAATAATATTCTAATCGGGTAAAAATAAATTATTAAAGAACTAGCTAAAAAAATTAATTTTCCCGGTAAGAATAATAAATAAAAATAAAGCCTAACCTTAAAAATTAATAACTTATATGATCATAAATTAGTCTCGATTTCTTTATTAAGCCTATATAAGGTTTTTACCTTTTTCGGTATTTATAATTATTATACCTATTACTGTAAAAAAATTTATCATTAACCTTATTTTATCGAAATTATAAAAATCCTTTTCCGTAATATTATATTTCGCAATTATAACCGGAACAAATTTAAACCATTTACGAAATTCATTTAAATTTTCGTATAAAACATTTTAATAATTTACTTTTTAATTTAAACGCATTTTAAACTTTTTTTACAGTTTAATAAAATTAATCGCCTAATTAATCCCGATACGTATTATAACGCGTTAAATAAACCACAAACTCGTTATATTTTTAATATCTTAAAACCGGATAAAAACCGCTTACGTATTTAAATTAAAGATTCATTTGACAATAAATTTCTTTTCGATCGGCGTTAATTTTCGCGAATTAAAGACGATATCAGCTCGGAACAATATATCGTAATATCGCTTCTTTAAGGTAAATATAAGGATATTATATATACAATAAAGCTTTCTATAACTAAGTTTTAAATCATATTTCTTAACCTAAATAACTAAGTTCATCCTAGCTTTTTTTATAAGACGTTCTATAACGTTAATATTAAAAAATAGATTTTAAAAGTTAAAAAGTAAAAAAATTAAGGAAATTAGCCGACTCGTTTATATGGCCGACTTACTTGTATAGTACGTTATATAGTTCGTATTAATTTTATAGATGTTTTGTATTGTTTAATATAATAATTTTGATATCTTCTAACAACTCTCAATTAATATTCGATTTATATAATATAAAATAATGTATTTAAAAATCTATTTAATGTCTTTTAACTCCTATGTATGGGTTTATTAAAATTTAATATATTTTAAAAATATTTCAATTATTTAAAGTAATTATAATTATAATATAATATTTTATTTATAATCATTATTATTATTTAAAATATTATAACTAAAAGAAAATTTGTTTTAATATTTTTTGTATAACTATTTATTTCATCCCATTATATAGTTATCGTAATAAACTATCAATTAGTACGCGTTTAGGCAAAACCCTTTTTTAATAATATTTTTAAAAACAAAGATTTTACTAACTATAAGGATTTGATTTTAATATAGGTATTTAAAATACATATAAAAAAACCGTGCTATATATATCTCGACGTTTATTTAAAGCTATTTATTAAAAGGATAACAACTATGAATAATATATAGTAAAGATTTTAATTTAACGTAGTAAACCCTTTTTTCCTTATACCTCTTTTTAAAATAAATAATACATGATTTACGAAATTATTTTTAAGAGATATACCCGGGGGGTTTAAAAGTTTTATACAACGCCGAAAGTTTTAGGAAAAAGATTAATATTTTTAAGAAATTTATTTTGCGTTTTAAATATACGATGGCTCTAGAATTTATGCAAAAACTTAATAAAATTAGTAGATAATACGTAAATATAATTAATTAATATAATGTTATTAAGATTAAGTTATACTATTTAAGCTTAATTAAAAAATACATAGCAATTATATAAATAATTAATATAATAAATCTGTTATTTAATATTTTTAAACAAGATAATTTTTAGTTTTTAAGGTTACGATAAATTATATACTTGAATTTCGAAAAGCTTTAACTTTAATAAACCTTATATTTTCTAGCTAGTTTAATAAGGGAGTTTTTTAAAAGGTTAATAATAACTTAGAAAATACTAAGGGGTTCGTAGTAAATTTTAAGTTTATATAAAATAGTTACTTTATACCTTCTTACCAGTTTTAAAATTAAAAAAAGTAAATATTAATTAAGAAAAACGTTAAAAAACGTTAAACTAGTTTCTTTGGTCTTATGTTTAATACATTATAGGGCTTCTAAAACACTTTATAATAAATATAATTACTATTAACCTTTTAAATTCGAATATGTAATTTTAATATTCCGTATTTCCGAAAACTTAACGAAATTAATCTCGATTATACTAACTGATGTCAGCAATTAATACTTTTTAATACTTGCGACTGTTATATTAAGGCCGTAATTGCTGCTTAAAACAGCCTTTATATAAAAACTATCTTTATTATAAGTTAACGTGTATATACGAGTAATTATAATTAAATTTCTTTCTCTTATTTAAAAATAATTACACGTTATTTATAAGATTTTTAAATTGTATAGTTATATTATTTAATACAGGGATATAGTTGAATTACTTTATAATTATAATTAATTAAACGAAATAAGTATGTATCAGTTAGATAATTAAACAATACGATATTTAAAACGAAGTTATTTAATTAATGTAAGATATTAAGCAGATAACGATAACGAATAATAAATAAAAACCAAGTTTAAGATAATTTCTGTTAATCGTATAAAGGAATTTAACCGATAAAAGTTTCGGTTTTATACGAGATATTAATTATATAAATAATATACTTTTTTTAAAATAAAGAGAATTCGAAAAAAGAAAAGGTATGTAGTAAAAGAGAAAAATCAAAGATTGTAATAAATGTAGTAGTAGGAAAAAACTTGTTTTCGAGATTTTTCTTGAAAAATATTTCTTACATTAAGAACAATATTTAAGAAATGGATATTAAACATTTATATAAAAAGAGTAAGCTACATTGAAGTTAAATAAATTTACCACGCTTTTAAGTATTTAGTAAAATTTAAATAGAATTAAAAAGGAGATCAAGACATAAAAGGATTAATATAAATAAATTAAGAATAAGGTTAGAAATCTACCGATTTTTAAAAAAAGGATAATATAATAAAATAAATAAATAATATTATAAATTAATTATTAAATATGCTTTAATTTAAAGACATACTTTATAAATAACAATTTTAATTAAAAGTAGTACGAAATTTAAGAAATATAAGTATTTATGTAAGGTAAAGGGCTATTAAGGTATTTAGCTAGCTATGTATATATAAGTATTTATAAAAACGTTTTACGAAATATTAAAAAGGTAAAAGGTTGATTAAAAGTTTTTAATATTATCGAAATTAACGTTAAAAAGATTAACCAGTTTAAAAAAAGCTTAATCTCTTAAAGAGTGGAAAAAAAGAAAAAAGAGAAATTATATAAAGAAAGAGAGATAGTATACAAGAAACCCGGCAAGTCGGATAGGGTAATTTTAAATTTATTCGAAGGTTCTCGAAAATGAAATAGTTATTATACTAATCTTTTTAATAGTTTGAATAATTTTCAAGTGTAAATAATTTAACTTGCTTTAATAATTAAAGCTTTCGTTTAATTTTTCCTACAAATTTTAATATTAAGAATTTAAAATTAGGTTAAAAACGTGTTGATTTTATAATAAATGTGAAAAATAAATTAATAAGATCAGATAATTAAACTGTTTAAAATACCTTTTTAATTCTATTTTTAATAAAATTAAATATAAAAACGGAGTAAAGAGAAAATAATTTTATTAATTACGTTTCGGAAAAGATATTATTGCAACGTTTAAAAACATATTTTTAAATTTCATTGTACATATAAATATAAACACCAGAATATACAGGATTATAGAAAAAGAAATTATATAAGTATAAATAAGCCTAGGTAAATGTTTATAAAAAAGAGACTTAGTAAAATTATAAATGATAAAAAATATATATAATAAATTAGGAAGTTTGACAAGTTATAGTATAATGTTTAACGTAAAAATAGAAGGTATAATATTTCTTATTGTTATAAAATATTATATTAATGCTTGGTATAAAATAACGTAATTTCTATTAAACTAAATTAACTTTTTTAAAGTCATAATTAATAATTTTAATTACGAATAATAATACTGGAATTAGAAGAACCAAAACTCATAATCATTTTTTTTCTAGTAGTTTAAAAAATTAATACAAATTAAATAGAAAAGAACTTACTACATAGGTTCTAAAATATTTTACAAGTAAATTTAAAAAGCGTTGATAATTAACCCTTTTTAAGTTAAGATAATTAATTATTTTAAAATATAAATGGAAAAGTTTTGAAAGACGTCATTATAAAGGATATTTTAATTTTAAAATTTTATCCGCTGTAAAGAAAGAATTCAAAAAATCATATTAAGATTTAAAAGCCGACGCTAATATTATAAATAATATTAAAGAGGCTTTTAAAAGAATATTATAATAAATATTAAATGTAGGAAAATTTAAATTATAACGGAGAAAATATGATATTACTCATGTTTATTAATACTACTAAGTAATTTTTAAAAGAACTTAAAAAATATCAATTATAATTAGATATATATTATATATTAATAAGCGTTTATTAAATGTAATTTTAAGCAAAGTATTTTATAATCGGAAGAATTTTTTAAATTATAACGTTATAATAATCTATTATAAGATGTAATTATTATGAACAAATTTTAAAAAGAGGGTTTTTGATAGTATAATAAAAAAACTAAATTTTATTAATTAAACTCTGAAATTCATAAATGTTATAAATTATTAACTAAAATATTTATTAAGGAAAGTATCCGGCAAGAAACAGGCGGACAATTTCATAACTTAAAATATATATTATCACATTTTTTAAAGGCCGGAGATATATAATAATGCAAGGACGTTGGGTTCAAGCCCTATTATCCAGGCTGAGAGATATATAATAATATATAAGATATCTTATATCTAATATATAGAACATTTATACGTATATTAAATAAAATATCAAATTTATTGAAAACGTTATTACGAGACGAAAAAACTAAATATGAAAAACTTTACATATAAAGTTTAAATAGCGGTAAAAAGTTTAATATAATAATATTTAAAAGCTTTTGTATTTCTAAAGATATTAACATAATGATTATTAATTTATATAATTAATAGTAATAACATTATAAAACGAAAAATATAATTTTTGTACATGAAATTATTTATTATTTTTAAGTATATAAATCCTGTTATATATTTTTGAAATTGCGTAATAAAAATAATAACGTGTATTATAAAAAAATAATTTAGTTTATAATAATAAATGGAATATTAATCTAATATTTTTAAAACGGATTAAAGTTAAATAAATTATATTTACCTAATCGCGGTTATTTTGAATTTTTCGATAATAATTATATAATTATAGTGCTTAAGAGTTTTCGGATTAAATTAAACCAAGAAATAACGATAAAATCATAAAATAATATAATTATAAACTATAATTATTAGCCGGTAATAATGCATTTATAATATTATACGTTATTATTTTTAAAGATCTCGAAAAATTAAATTCCTTTTGTAATTGTAGAAATATTATCTAATAATTTTTATAATCTATATAATAACGTTTAAAATACGGCGAAATATAAGAGACGAAAAAAGTAAAAATAAAAATATAATTTGAAAAAATACTCTAAAATAAATGGTTAAAGATAAGAAAATCTCTTAAAAAATTAGGGTTTAAATTGTATATTTTATAAGTTTTAAATAAAGTTCTAAAGTTGATTCTAACTTAAAAAAGCGAAACCGAGAGTAATTTAAATATTTTTCTATTTTAATTTATTGACGATAAATAATAATAAAAACCGGGTTAATGGTTTCAAAAATATTAATTAAATTATTTAAAATATATCGACATATACACTAATTTATTAGTAAAGTGTTAAAGAGATGAAAATCTATACCCCTAGAATTATAAAGATAAAGATGTTAAAGTTATATCTAGGAATTTTGTTTTTTTACTTTAAAAAAGGAAGTTAGGATCAATAAAAAAAAATAGAATTTAAGCCTAAACAGTATCGTAAAATTACTTATATAGTAATATTTTCTGGTTCCTTTTGTTTAATAAAATTAATATTTTAATTTATTCATATTATATTATCTGTAAGGTATTACTTTAAATCGAGATTTTCGGCGTAAACGCGTTTAAAAGCCGATTTATTAAAACGAATCGACATAGTTTTAATAAAAAAGCTTTAATACTTTTTTAATTATTGCGGTTTAACAAAACGTTTATATACGTAAGGCCGTTATTAATTAAAAGCAGAGATTAGTTAATATAATAACGTCCGATAGAATTTAAAAAAGTAATAACGTTTAAAAAAACGTAAAAGATTTATTTAAAAGTTTTAACGTAAAATAATTAATAAAGGCGTTTATTAAATTATTAAATTAGGCCGCGAAATAAAAGAATACGTTAAAGAATTAAAAAGAATTTAATTTTAAATTACGTAAGGAAAATCGGCTATAAAGAAATAATAATTAGGAAATGGAAAAGACGGCTGCTTATATAGCCCTAATAATAAATAAATACTATATCGGTAATTGGGCGAAATTTATTTATATTTGTCGGCAATTAGTGCTTTTAAGTGCCCGCGGCTAGTACGTCTAGGCTGCAGATGCTGCCTAGGACAGCCTTTATCCAGAAACTATCCTTTATATAGTTAAACGTATATGTAAGGGCCGATTACCCCCAGATTTTTTCAGTTTTTCCTAAAATAACCATATATATTTTATTAAATTCCTATATTTAATTAATGTAACTATTAATATAGTAACATTTTTTGGTTAATTAACAACCGTAATACGTTAAACGGAATAGTTATTTGCAAGTTAAGTTAATAAAAAAAATACGAGATTTAAAAAAGAATTATTTAATTAACTTAAAAAAAAATAAGCGGTTAACGATAATAAGCGAATAATAAAACCGTATTTTAAAACAGTTCTTTGTAATTAAGTAAAATAGCCTATTTAATAAAAGTTTCGTTTTTATACAGGATAAAAAATATACGAATAATAACTTATTTCTTTTTCTTTTTAATTAGGAAAACCTTTAAAACGAAAAATTTTATAGTAAAAAGGAAAAATAAAAGCTTATAATAGACATAACGGTAAGAAAAAAATTGATTTTCGAGATTTTTACGGAAAAAACCTTATTACTTTAATAACGATAGCTAAAAAACCGATATAAAACCCTTATACAAAAACAAAAACATTAATTAAAATTAAATAAATTTTATATATCCTTAAATATTAACTTAAATAGAATTAAGGAAAATATTAAAATATAAAAATATAAATATAAATCAGTTAAAAATAAAATTAAAGATTTAAAATTTTAATAAAAAAAACGATATAATAAAGTAAATAAATAATATCGTAAAACGATTATTAAACATACCTTAATTCGGGGGTATACCTTAATAAGAACCGTTTTAATTAAAGATAATACGGAATTTACGAAATATAAATATTTGTAAAAATATTTTATAAAATATTTAAAGGACGGAAGGCTTATAAGAAGCCCTTATTGCCGTCGAAAGCAATATAAAAAAGATTAACCCCTTAAAAAAAGGCAAAACGTAATTAAGGAAATAATTTATTAAAAAGCTTAATCTTTCGAAAAAGGAAAAAAACGAAAAAAAGAAATTACGTAAAAAAAAAATATAACATATAAAGACCCCGATAATTCGGATAGGTCATTTTCAAACTTGTCCAAAGATTCCCGAAAACGAAAAAGCCGTCGTAACAATTCCCTTAGCATCCCTAGCAGCTTTTTAAGCCCTAATAGCTTAAATAACTTTAATAAATTAAACATTCGCCTAAAAAAAAAAAAAAACTTTAAAAAGTTTAGTAATAATATAAAGCTACGTTAAAAACGCTTTAATTTATTATTAAATAAAAAAACCATTTAATAAACTAAGCTAATTAAAAATTTTAAAATAACGCCTTAATATTTACTCTTAAAAAATTAATTATAAGGACGGAATAAAATTAAAATAACTTAATTAATTATGCCTTGCGAAAGTTATTACCAAAACGTATAAAAAAGCGCCTTTAAAGTTAATTATAAATATTAAAAAAAAAACGAAAATATTAAGGACCTTTAAAAAAATTTACGTAATAATAAATAAGGCTAAGCAAAGGTTCTTTTAAAAAAAGTTTAGCAAAATTATATACGATAAAAAAAACCCCGTATAATTTATTACGAAATTTTAAAAACTGTTACAAAAAGTTAAAAGCTATAATATAAAGTTCGGATTAAAAAAATAAATTACCATATTTCTTACTGCTATAAAAGATCGCGTTAATAATTAATACAAAATAATTTAATTAATACTTAAATAAACCAGTTATTTTTTCTAATAGCTAATCAATAACTTTAATAACGAATTTTATAACCGCATTAATAAAAAAAAGACGGGAAATTTTATAACGCCTAAAAAAATAAGGGAAAAAATAATAACAATAATAACAACTCCCGAAATAACAGGCCCGTATAAAACAAAAATGGAAAGCTACTTTGCTTTAACTATGGCAAATACGGGCATTTAGCAAAGGATTGCTTTAAGCTATAAAAGGAAAGAAACGGTAAAAGAAAAAAAGGAAAATGTAACCAGCATTAAGGCAATAATAGATAAAATAACCAAAGTAATAGCTTTCGTAACGCCTATAGCGGTAATAGGGACGAAAAGTAATTCATTCCTAATAATTTAAAGGACATATACCGATCAGACGGAAAAACCTTTAACGCTTATGTTGAAAAATAATAGCTGGAAGATTTTATATAGTGGTACGATAAGATAATTTAAAAGGCAACTTCGGGAGTTTTAATAACTAAACGCCTTAAAGCCCGGAAAACTTTAATGACGGAACGTTTTAAAATTCGGGAAGTTTTAATAAATAAATGTATTAAAGTTTAGGTAACTAATCGCTTAAAGCTATAGGAAGGTAAATGCCTTAAAGGAACTATTATAAAAATTGTTATACTTTTATACGTTTATTTCTTTTACGGAAATAATTTAAATAAACTATTTTAAGATTTAAAAACAAACGTTAATATTGTAAATAATATTAACAATTTTAAAAAAAATATTATAATAAATATCAAATCTAAAGGAATCCAAATTATAACAGGTAAAAAACCCGTAATTATTACTTCTATTAATATTATTAAGTAACCTTTAAAAGAACCTAATAAAAAAAACGAAATTATAATTAAATATACGCTATATATTAACAATTTCCCTGTAAAATATTCTCCGGGAAGATATTTTACAAAAAAAAAAAGTTACCTAAATCGCAACGTTTTAATAAACCTTAACGGAATTTAATTATTAACAATTAACGTCCCTCAGAAAAGATTTTTCCTATAACTTTACGGAAAACCGGAACTTATTATTAAGGCCCTAAACTTAACAAACGATAAAAATTATTAATAAGGATTTGTACTAAAGAAAATATCCGGTAAGGAAAATAGCAATAACTTAATAAATAATTTAAAACGCGTATTTTCGAACACTTTTAAAAACAGAAAAATTTTAATAACGGATAAAGTTATAAAAAAAATTATTTTTTAATATTAGTACTTTTATTACTTTAATACCAAACGATTAATATAAATTATCAAAAAATCTATAAAAATAAATTTAAACGCCAACAATATAAAAAATATCTTTTATACAGCATACAACAAAAAAAAAACACGGAAAATACCGTTTATAAACCTTTAAAAATAAAGGAAATATATAAAAGAAATTATTTAATACAACGTAGGGTTAATTAAACTTATTAATATTAAAAACAAAAATTATTGTAATTTTTTTTATAAATAATTTATTACGTTATAAAAAATATTATTCGTTTAAAAGCAAGAACGAAATCTAACAAAACTTATACGTATATATTACGCAAATTACAAAACGTTTAAAAACGTTATCAGTAAACAAAAAAAGTAAACGTAAAAAAATATAGATTTTGCATTTTAATAGCGGCAGGAAATTTGGTATAATAATAATTAAAAATTTCTACGTTATAAAAAATATTAACCTAATAATTTTTAACGTATATAATTAATATTAAAACAAAATTATAAAATGAAAAATATAATTTTTACAAAACAAAAGGCATATAACCTCCGCATAAATAAAAATCCCTATATATTTTTAAAATTTCGTAATAAAAATAATAACGTATATTATTAACAGGACAAGTTAATTTACGGTAAAAAATATAACATTAATCGAATACTTTAAAAACATATTCGAGCCGAATAAATTATATAAACCCGATAACGGTTATTTCCGAATCCTCGGTAATAGGTATATAATTCTAATTAATAAAAATTATCAGATTAAATTAAAAAAACTAGCAACCCGTAAAGTAAAAAAAATTCTACTAAATTATTAAAAGATATATAATTACATAATATAACTGTTAAAAGGCGGTAAATTATTTATAATACCGTATATTACTATTTACGAAAATTTAAAAAAATTAGGTAAATTTTTTAATTTTAAAAATATTATCCGATTACTTTTATAGCCCGTATAGAAACGTTTAAGATACCATTAGAAATAGGGCGTAAAAATAAAAAACATAAACAATAACGTCGTTTTAAAGGATAATACGGATTAAAAAACCAAGCAGGTTAAATATAAAAAGGGACGCCCGAAAAAGACTGTTTTAGAGCTGTACACCTTAAAGGCCCTAAATAAAGCTTTAAAGTTAATTTATAAGCTAAAATTAGCTTTAATCCAAAAGGGCAAAAACGAAAATGATTTACATACCTTCCATTTTAACTTATTAACGTTAAATAACAATAAAAACCGTTTTAATAACTTTAAAAATACTAATTAGGTTATCCGGAACGTTTACGAATACAAACAAATAATTAATATGTTAAATATTAATATTTATAAGTTATTTATTGCCATAAATAATAGCTCGACCCTAAAAGAAATTATAAAAAGTTTAAAACGAAAGATATAACTTAAAGCTATCTTTATAAAGATTAAAAAAAACCTCTTACACGAAACTTTTAAATTTACGCTCTTTAGCGAAATTACTTAAAAGTACCTTATTAATATTAAATAAATATTAAAAAAAAATTATACATTTATAAAGAAGCTAAAGAAATATAAGGTACGTATTTATATAAAAGGATTTATATAACAAAAAGAAATTAATTATAATAAAACTGTAACAAATACCGCAAAAACAATATATTAAAAGATCTTAATAACGTTAACCGCTTTTTTAAAATAATAGATATTCCAGAAAAACTTTATTACTACGTATTTAAACGGCAAATTAAAAAAAAAATATTTATATAAAACAATTTCCGATATTAAAAAATTTTTTTAATACATATCTAAAAAATAAAAAAATACATAAATTCTCCTTTAAAAAAGTTATCAAATTAATAAACCTACTATACAATTTAAAACAAACCGGAACTACTTAACAGGAAAAAATAAAAAAAATACTTACAAAATAAAAATTCCGGCCGTTAATTTCGGATAACGCAATATATTATAATCCCAAAATAAAAAACGTTATCGCCTTATACGTAAATAACTTCCTACTTTTCGGCCCTAATAAATAACGGCTTAAAGATATCGTTAAAAGGATTATTAAAAATATCCCAATTAAAAACTTAAATAACGCAAATTAATACCTAGGCATACGAATTATCCGTTTCTTACTAATAAGAAATATTAAGCTAAATTAATAACAATATATTAAAAAGTTATTAAAATTAATCGGCTTAAACAAAATAAAAAAAGAACTTATATTATTTGTTAAAAATTACTTAAAATACGTTATAAAATATAACGGAATAACTAGTAAAAAAAACGTTTAAATATACAAACCTAGTAAAAAAATTTAACTTCTCGATTTATATTAATAGACTAAATATAACATTTACAACGTTAATTTAAATAAAATTTATAAACAACTTATTACCTAAATACCAGAAATATATCAAAAAACTACCGAAATACCTAAACAATACAGCAAATATATCTCTTCGGTACCAAAAATTATAAAAAAACTACCCGTATTATAAATACAACAACTTAAAATTATTCGGAACAATAAATATAAGTTTTACGGATAATTACAAATTAACAAAATCCATAATAAACTATATATTCTTTATAATTAAAACACTTATTTTATAAATTTCAAAATTACAAAATGTTATTACTAAATATACCACGAAATCAAAATACGTAAAAACAAAAATAACAACTATAAAAACAACTAAAATTAAAAACTTTTTAACAAAGTTAAAACTTATACCTAAAAATCCCATTTCTATCTTAAAGGATAATACAAATACGCTTAAATAAATAAAAAAAACGCAAATAACGTAAAAAAAACGTTACATTCGAATTAAATACTATTACGTACGTTAAAAAATCCGAAAAAAAAACATCAACTTTTAATACGTAAAAAACAAAAATAATCCTACCAACGGATTTACAAAACCACTTAATAAAACAAACTTCGAACGGTTTATTACCAACTTAAAACTTAAAAAAATACAAAAAAAATCAAAAAATACTTAAAATTTAATTAAAACAACTAGCAAAAAAATAATCCCGCTAAACTCCCTTTTTACGGAAAAAAAGGCGTTCCCCTATTAAAACCTATTTCTCGTTATTAAAAACAACGACCACAGCATTTTTCTTATAATTACCTAAAAACATCCGCTTACCTATCAATTTCAAAACTTTAACCTTTTATAAAATTACCTATTTATATATAATTACAACCCTCTACGTTAATCTTTACTTAAAAACGTTAATATTTTATATATAACTTATAACTAATTAATATCCCTTATTAACCGGAAAAAAACCTTTATTTAATAACCTTTTATAAAAAAAACCTAAAAAATAATAATCTTAATTACTTACTAATATTACCGTTAAAAAATAGAACCAATTTTTAAAGCTATAAAACCTCCAACGTAACAAATTAACGCATATAAAGCGTTTTCCTATACTAACGCCCAACCTAATCCGAATCGTTTCGAAAAAATAAACCCCGTATTCCAGAACAGCTGCGAAAAAACGGTAAAACGAAAAAGCCGGCCTTTTAATACAACGGTTAATTACGCAGCCCCATTTCAAACAAAAATAACGGAAACAAAAGTTTAAATCCCATACAAACTAAAAATTTTAATAATTTTTTAATAAATTTTCCTAAAATTTTAAATCTGATTTTAAAAAATTACATAAATAAAATTACCTAACGCAAAAGGGCATATCGGCAATTAATGCTTTTAAATGCCTACAGCTAGTACGTCTAGGCTGCAAATATTACTTGGGACAACTTTTGTCCAGGAATTATCCTTTATACAGCTAAACGTATATATAAGGGCGATTGCCCCTAGATTTCTTCAGTCTTTCCTAGAATAACCATACGCACTTTGCCAGATTCCTGTATTTAATCACTGTAACTGCTGATAATATTAACAAAATTAAATTAGTTATTACGCTTATTATTAATATTAATAAAACTTTTATAATAGTTAGTATTAGATTTATATAAAGAACGGAAATTATTAAGACCTTAAAGCTTTTATATAAAATACAAGAAATTAATTAAAGAATGAATTTTTAGATTTAGTTTTAATACGTTAAATAAGATCTTAACAAGTAATTAGTATTAGATTATAAAGTCGATTTTAAAAACCTGGTACGACGATCTAATAAAGTTAATATACCTGTTAACGTTAAATAGTACGTTATTATATTTCTTAATTCGATTCTACATTATAAGGAAAATATTTCAAAGGGTCGAAAAAAACGAATATTTCATTAGTACTTAATTATATCCTTAAAATAGGTATAAAATAATTGTATTGTTAAATCTTATAGGAAGAATTTTAAAAAAAAATAACCGTGATACCGCGAAATAAAACCGATAAAATAAGCTCTTATCGGATAAGAAACGCTAATTATTTTATATTAATTATAATAAATACGGCTATATAGTAAAAAATTATTCGAAACGGAGGAATAACAGCTGAGATAAATGGATAAAGCACAGTATAAGATGCGAGGTTAATTTTATCCGGACAAGACTGGAGAATTTATATAAGACGAATAGAAAAAGTTTATAAGGCGAGTGTAACATTCAAATGGTTTTATAGTAATCTTAGAGCTATAAGGGCGTATCGATAAATGTAATAATTTATTATTAAAACGTTTAAAGAATTAAAAAGGCTCGAATTTATAACCCGAGGATTATAAAAATAAAGAAGCTATAGTTATATCTAGCTGTTTTTCATATTTAATTAAAGAGTAATTGAGATTTCATAAAAGAATGAGATCTAAGTCTGAAAATTATAATATATAAGCTGACAAAACATTTAAAGATAGAAATATATAATTAATAAATATTAGTATTAGTAATTGATAGATTAGTATAAATAACGATTTCTGTTTAAATCAAATTATAAAAATTCTAAAATTAAAATATATATTAAAATTAGGTTATAAAGGTTTCAAAAAAAGAACTTTTATATAGAATTTCTAATTTTAACCTATTTAACAAAATTACGGAAAAGAACTTTATAAAGAGTAAGTAAATATAAGATATATAATTATTAAAAACTATTTATATAATAAAAAGAAAATCATTATAATATAATAGTAATAAATATCGTTAAGATATTACTTTAAGGGATTTTAATAACTATAACCGTCTTTTTAAATAATTTATAATTTTAATAAACTTTGTAATTCTATAGCTAAACGATAAATCAAAAAGAATATTAATGTGAAATAATTTCCGATATTAAAAAATATCTTAATATATATTTAAAAAAGACGTTATTAAAGGTCGTTAGGTTTAAGCCGTATTATCCCATTTAAAATAACCTATAATTACTTAATAAGTGGAAATAAGAAGAAGAATTACCAAGTAAAATAGTAATTTATTAATTTCGCAGAATCCGGGAGGCTGTAATTTTTAAAGTAAAAAAGTTATTATTACATAGGTTAATAATTTCCTCCTTTGCGGTTTAAATAACTGACGTTGTTAAAATATCGTTAAGAAAATCCATAAAAAGGTTTTAATTAAGTATTTAAATAATACGACTTAATATTGAAATATATATATTATCAGGTTGTAATAATAAGAAATTTTAATTTATATTAACAGTAATATACTAATAACAAATTAATATTAAATAGTTTAAATAAAATAAAAAGGGACTTAAAATATTTATTTAATCTTCTTAAAGAAAACGTAATCGCATAATTGAATTAAATAATCTAATATATTATATTATTTTAATTATTATATTTTATTAAATCATAACCGTTTTTATTAACGTTTTATTCCAAGTTAACTTTAAACTGCGCAATTATACTTCTATCGACAATTATTCTTAATAGACTTCTGAACGCTTTTCGTAATTCTAAACAGCCGGATAAATTATTTCTTATAGTTTTCTAATAAATATCTCCCTTAAAATTAAATTTGAAAATCTTTAAGTCTTTAATTATTTTTAGCTTTTTTTAAATCAATCTATTATAAAATTAGTATTATCCGATATGAAATTATATCCATTTTAATTAACTTTATATATATAAATTAAAATTCAGGTTTAATTCTTTTTTATTCTGTTTAAAACGTTATAAAACTTAAAACTTTATATAAAATATTTTTAGAAAAGATTTTATAATTAAGGAATACGGATATTTTATAATAAAGATTACCTCATCTATATTAACTATTTTAAGTAATTAAAATTAAAATTAACTAAATTAAAGCTTTTAGCTATTATTACTAACGAATCGTTATGATTTTTAATTCCAAAATTAATAAAACATTATAAAATATTAATTTTATAAAAGTTTAAAATTTATCGTAAAAAACTCAACCTTTTCTAAATTATTATTTATTCGACACTTTATATAAAGCTTATAAAATCTAAAAAATATAAAGTATAGAGTTTATTATGGTCGAAACATATGTGCATTATGTAAATAAGCCGTCTAAGCGATATTAAGAGAAAAATTACGTAGTTATGAGAACTTAAGAATCGGTTTCGGAATAAAGCTTTTCGTAATCGTAAAACCTGTTAATAATTATTATATTCGAAAATAGTAAATAAAATATTTATAATATAGATTATTGATATAGCTAAACTTTATAAGTAACTCGGTAGTAAAATCTTAGTAATATAGTAAGAAATTACGGAAATACTTAAATTGAATATTACATGTATTGTATTAATCTTAATACATATAATATAATATACATTTTTTATAATTAAAGGATTTATTATATAAATATCGAAATTATAAGATATTATTATTAAATGTAGTACGAACATATAATGCGTAAAAACAGAAATTATACTTATAAATCAAATAATAATTAAAAGTTTCTCTATTGAATTAAAGCTTATATTTAAAAAGAATTATTTTAAAAACTAGTATAAATATGCATAAATAAATAAAATAAATATAAATACGGCGAAAAAAGGTTATAGTCGACTTAAATATCTTTATATATAACTACTAGATATTAAGATTTATTATTAAGCCGTTAAAAGAATTTAAAGAGCTTTGATTTAAATTCTTAGAATTACAAGAATAAAGGAGTTAAAGGTTATATTTAGCTGCTTTCCCCCCCTAGATAGAAATAAGAAACCTAGGATAGGAATATAGGTTTAAGAATGTAATATAAATTGCTGATATAGTAACATTTTTTAGTTTTGTTAATTAGTATCCTAATCTATTTAATTTATGTTATATTTAAGGTACCTTTCGTTCCGATACTGAAGGTTTCGACTCTAGGTTCAGTGTAAGGGCGTTTTAAAGTAAGGAATTTGCGAAGGTTTAATTTTAGAGAAAATTTTAAATCTTTTTAATTGCTGGTAAAACACTTACGTACGTAATGGCAGTTATCGATTAAAAGCGAAAGGGTTTGTTAATGTGGTAATATCTGAAAAAATATAGAAAAGAGATTTTTAACAACAAACTATAAAAATGACTAGAAAGATCAAAAAAAAATTAAGAAAATAACTGGAGAAAGAATAGCGTCTAAAAGAGATAGAAGAGATTAACCGAAAGGCTTTAATATAAAATAACTAATACAGATATTTATTAAATTATTAAGTAAGAGCAACGTTATAAAACAAAAGAAATACTTATCTAAATTAAATATATTTTAATTTTAAGCTTAATAAACAAATGCCCTAAAACATAATAATAATTAGAAAATATAAAAAACTGTTATTTAAATAATCTTAATAGCAATTAACATTTATAACGTGAATGTAACGAAGTTTACTAATTCTTTATAAAATTTACGTTAAAAAGTTTGTTATAATAAGTATTATTAATTTTATAATAGGAACAGAAATAATTAGGATATTAGAATGTTTATATAAAGTTTAAAAATAAAGAAAATCTATTAAAAACTTAACCTTTAAACCTAATTTTATTTCGTTAAACAGGGATTTTAAAAGGAGATAATATTAAACTATAAAATTAATTTTAAAAACCGTATGCGGCGACATAACGAATTCGATATACCTATTAATGCTAAATAATAATTTATTATATTTATCGGCTTAATTCGAGATTATAATAACGACGGTTATACAGGTCGAATAAAATGAACATTTCGCTAACACCTAAATATGACGGTAAAGCGGATGTATAACAACTTTGTTGCCGAAATTCGAGGTAAAAATGCGAAAAAAGGTACAAGTTATAACGCAAAGGAGATTTACGATAAAAAGCCTATATAAATAAAAAGGACTAGTTATTATGCTTTAAGTATAATAAGGATATATATATAGTAAAGGATTACCCGAATAAGAAGGAAAAACGTGGTATAAAAATATAAAGTTAATTTTGTTTCGGAAAGACTAGAAAATCTATATAAAATAGATAAAAGATTTTTAATAAATTTTAAAGTAACGGCAATGTCCGAGAAACTTTATAATAATCCTAGGGCTATAAAGGCGTATCGGTAAATATGCTAATTTATTAATAAAACGTTAAAAAATTAAAAAGGTTTTAATGTATTTTTTTAAAGTTACAAAAATAAAGGAGTTAAAGTTATATTTAGCTGCTTTTCCCACTCTGGTTAGAAATAAGAAACCTAGATTAGGACTATAATTTTAAGAATGCAATATAATTTGCCGACAGGTATATTAAAAACTTCGAAAAGTTCTCACACTTAAATGTAAAGAAAAATAAAGATAATTTTATTAACGGATATACGAAGTTATTAAATAAAGTAAATCTTGAACGATTTATAATTAATTTAAAGTTTAAAGAAGTATAAATTAAATAAAATATAATTCCATTATATTTCTTTAAGAAAATGTATCGTTTTTAATAAAACCTGTTTTTCGTTATAAAATGATAATAATTATAGTATTTTTTATAATAATTTAATAGGATTCGTATATTTATTAATTTTAACGTTTTACGTCCATATAAAATTACTTATTTATAAATATATATGTATATAATTTGTGTAAGTAATTTTTATGTAAAACAATATTTCATATATAACATGTAATTAAATAATATTATTTAATTAAATAAAAAATTCTTTTTACTTAATACGTTTTTATTTTTACAAAATTAAAAATAACCATTCCAATGATTTAATAATAATACTGTTAAATCATATAATCGGTTTTTAAAGTTGTAATATTTTTTACCAAATAAGTTAACGGATATAAAGCGTTTTCTTATATTAACGCATACCTAGACCTGGAATATTTCGGAAAAAATAAGTCGCGGTTTTTAACGCGTTTGTAAGACAACGGTAAAATTAAAAAGCCAGTTTTTAGTATAACGATAAATTACATAATCTTATTTTAAATAAAAATAGCAAAGACGAAAGGGTAAATTCTTATTAAATTAAAGAGTTTAATAAAGTTTTATAGTTTCTAGTTCAATTTTAAAAATTACCTAAGTAAGCTTATTTAATATAAAAGAGCGTATTAGTAATTAATTCATTTACAGACTTACGGCTGGTATATTTAAGCCGTAATTACTACTTAGAACAAGTTCTATTGAAAAACTATCATTTATACACCTAAACGTATATTAAAAAGCTATTATCCTTAAATTACTTTAATATTTCTTAGAATAACTGAACTCTATTTAATAATTTTCTATAATGAATTATCATAACTGGTAATATCTATCTTATATAAAATACTCGGCCTATACAAATTTATTAATATTTTTAGCGATATTAATATTCTTATAGAATATAATCTAGATTTATGGTTAATACTCGAATATAATTTGATATAGAACTGCGGAAAATATGAATATTTATTTGTATCGATATTAAATACTATACTACTTTTAAGGAAATTACAAGTAAAATTAACCTATAATAATAACTGATTTAAAAAGATTAAAATTTAATTTTTAAATCTATACATTAAAAGATTATAAACGATAATGCATTTAGTTATTTTAAGTTATAAAATGTTTAAAATTCCGTGAAAAATTATTACTAATAAACATTATAAAAAAGATAAATTATAATAAAGTTTAATAATAGAAATAATGTAATTTATTTATTTAAATTCAGTATATAGTTACATTATTTAAAGAAAAATACAGATAATTACTATAACTTTATTTAAAAAATTTAAATTTTTTTTGTGTTTTTTACGTAATATAATCCTTTAATAATTCGAAATCTGAAAATTAAGTTATAATAAAAATTATAAATAAAAGAATTTAATATGTAAGGTAAAGTGCTATTAAGGTATTTAGCTATATATATATATACAGGGAGCTAATTTATTTATTAAGTATATGCACAATTAGTTTTACATAAACGCAATAGGGGAGTACCCCTTAAAAACCGTCCCTTCTTAGCTAAGGGCCGGAAAAACGTAATGCGGGTTATATAATACGACAACTAACGATAAATACACCCGATTAATTAATTGGTTCCTAACGCCCCTAATCGTAACTAATTTACAGTTACCCTTTAATTGTCGCCGACACGGTAACGGAGCCGAAACCCCAATTGGTCTAGCTCTTTCTAAGCTAGCGTCACCTAAAGGAACGGTAACCCAAGCTGGATTTGAACCAGCAATCTTTTGCGATCAATCCTAACAAAGTATCTAAGCCTGTCGCAATTAAAAGAGACACCTAGGCCTGCGACTACAAAGCTATCAGGCCAAAAGAATTTAGTATATAAATATATTTATATAATACGTTTATTTAATTTTTACGTTTTTTTATTTAAAAATTTAAAAACAATATAAATTATACTTAAAAAACTTTAATTTATCTTAAATATTAAGTTGTTATAAAATACAACTATTTAATTAAAAGTTTAAATAAAATAATATTTAAATATTTTTTTTAAAAAAAGAAAAAAAGAAAACGTTACGAAAAAGTCATATAGTTATATTTCTTATTATATAAGGTTTTAGGTATATATTAATAATAATAAAAATATTATTAAGTTATATTAAAACTATTTTTATTATATTATATTAATAAAATTATAATAACGTAATATACGAGCGAACGGGACAAACAAGCGCATAAAACAGTCGGACCTACATTTAATAAATCGGCTATAACTTTACGAAACCTTTAAATACTTTAATATACCTTTATAAACGGGTTTATAACAGTATAAAAAAGCGTTTATAAAATTATATTAAAATCTAACAGTTTTTAATAAAGTTATAACTATATATTTAAATAATAAGTAAATTCGTATATTTACTAATAACTCGACGGAATTTAAATATCATTACGTTAAACGTTGTAAACGGCTTTACAAAATAATTATATAGTTACTCAATTTATTTTTTATTTTTAAATCTATCCTTTTAAGAGATATTAAAAAAGTGGGTCTGATTTAAAGGCTAAAATATATATCTTGTACTATCTTACGTAATCGGTCGTATAGAATTTTAGGAATTTTACTAGAAGTAAGTATAAACATAATATATAAGGTTAAAAAATTTGGTAATATTTAATAAAGATTTGATAAAGGTATAAATTTTTAAAATATCGTTGATATTATGTATTACGTAACTGTCCCGTTCGCTTGTATGTCCCGATCGCTTGTATGGTACGTTATAATAAATTAATAAATTTAAATTCGATAAAACGTTAAAATATAAATATTTAAAACGGGCGTATTATATTATAATTTTAAAGATTTAAAATTATTAATTTATTAATTTAATTAATATAAAAAACGGTAAATATTAAAAATTGATTCTATAACGTATTATGTAGGTTTAAAAGTTAAAAAGTTTAATAAATCGAGTTTATTCATTTTTTAATTATTTAACTTTATTATTATTTTTTACTATTAATAATATAAATCGTTTTATAAAAGGATTTAAGATAAATTTAACAATTTAAACTAAAAAACGAAACTTACTATTTAATTTTACAATATTATGTTTTATATATAACAACCTCGAATTTAATGTACAAACCCGATATTACGGTTAATACGTCCGAACCGATATTATTCTTTATTTATAAAAATTAACGCCGATTTAAACAAATTATTTTTTAAAAAAACTTTAAGTTAAATACGTAAATATTTTATAGCCGGTTTTAATACGTTTAAAATATAACGAATATCTTATTAATCTAACGTATTATAAAACATACCAAAATTAATTAAATATTTAACTGTATTAAATAGTAATAAAAATTCGAAACGTATTTAAATCGAAAAATTAATTATAGTAAAGTAATATCTAAAGACATTAAAATATTTTGTAAATAATTCGAATTTATTTAAAGTATTATTATAAATTATAGTATAACAGAAATGTATATTTTGAATTTCGAGGAAATTAAATTTTTAATGAAGTTTTTTATAATAGTAAGTATATTAATTATTAATATTACACAAGGTAAAAGATTTGAATAAATTTAGTAAAAAAGTAAAAATATAGTGATAATTATATTAATTATGAATTTTTATAATAATATTATATTCTTGTATATTATAAAAATAAAGAAATTTATTTTAAATCTTATTTTTGTAATAATTTACTATTATTAATTAATTTAAAATCATATTAACTCATAAGAATTAAATAATAAAAGATTTAACGTTAAAATAACTGTAATAAACTAATTAATATATTTAAACGAGTTTAAAAAAAAATCGAAACGTTCTTTTAATTTCGACGGTTTCGAAAGTTATTATTTCATAAAATTCGAAAAATATTATAATAATTATACCATTATCATATTTTAGATATTAATCTATTCTTTTATAAGGAATTTATGAATTATATATCGAACCTTAATATAACGTTATTATATGTATATTTTAAAAAAAAAGTTTTAACCGGTTTTTAGATTACGTTTAAAGTTGTTATAACGTTTAACAATATTCGATTTGGATTTCCGATCTTAATTGCGTTTTATTTAATTTTAAAACGTTTTTTCCGAAATCGAAATATTTTTAATTATATATATATTAACCGTTTTTTTATTTATACTTGCCGGTTTTATTCGTTCCTCGTTTATTCAAACTGTTAAAAATATTAAAACAACGATAAAATAAAAATAGAATTTTTAAAGAACTTTGAAATTACTAAGGTAATTAATTAATAAAAATCGGTAAACTAGTTAATATTTTAGTAAAAAAAATATTATTTTTAGCTATAATACCATTTTTTCAAAAAGAAATTACGTCATTAAAGATAATAAATTATGTTTTAAATAAATACCGAAAATTAAAAATTAACTTTATACACCGAAATCAAAAAATAATAAAAATATATATTTAATAACGGTTAAAAAAATAATCCGTATATAAAAATAAATAAAATAAACGGAAATATAACATTTACGACAATTTAAAATATACTACACGTATTTATTAAAAGGTTATAAAGACGTTTAATTAAAAACCTTGTTAATTAATTTTAATGAATTTAACATATTATTAATAATTAATTAAAATTAATTATGGAAAGGTATTAAAAGATAATTCGTTAATGTATTTAAATCGTATATTTATATAATAAATTATATAATTTATTTATATATTAATAAAATTTTGCTAAGATTTAATAATATTTAATAAATAACTATAATAATCCTTAATAATTTTTTTTTACTATTAATAAATTATTTTTTGTATTTTATAATATTTAAATTATAAAATTGAAATAAGTTTATTTTATTAAATATAAATATAATTTTAATAAATTCTTTTAATATATAAATATCTAAGGCAAAATATTATTAACATATCTAGCTATATACAATTAAGCCATTTCTTATATATATATATATATATATATATATTTGTTAACAGTAACTATTAAACGTATTTTATATATAAAAAACGCGTATTAATTAAAAAAATATATATTCCGTTATTAAGTGATATAAAAATTATATGCCAAAAAATATATAAGTAATTTATTAATTAGAAGAAAATACTAAAAGTATCTTAAATACGGAAAAAGTCCTTTTAATCGAAAAATATATATTCCGGTATTAATTAATGAAAAAGTTATACGCGTACGAAAAATATATGTAAATTAACGCAATATAACAAAATATTTAATCTCTTTTATATTTAATAATTAAAAATTAGATTTATATAATTTAGGTAATTCTTAATTAATTTATTATTATTAAACTAATATTAATTAAATATTAATAAAAATTAGTTGTATATTTTATTAATTATAATAATAACGCTATTATAAATGTTCCTTATTAGTTATAACGGATTTACAAATTAAAACCGGTTTTAATGTAAATATTAAAAGAAAATACCCGTTTTCGATACATAGGATGATATTAATCCTAAATAATTATTTTTTGAACTTGTAAAATAATATAAAATATAATATAAGTGTATATTCGAAAAAACGAATTAATTATATAATATAAAATACTATTGTAAACATTTCTTCAATTATATTTACATTTTCCGTAAACACTTACGAAACAATCGATTATATTAATTAGTTATCCAATCTTTTAAACATAATAACCGAAAACCGATAAATTTATATTTAGAACTTTAACGTATATATTTATAAAAATTAGAAATATGATATATTCGGAAAATATAATAATCATATTATAAAATAAATTTTAAAGTTAATACCTTTAATAACTAAAAAATATATTTCCTTTTAAAAGAATATTTACGTAAATACTACGTCAAATAAATTTAATTGTATAACATATACCATAATAAGTTTTGAATTAATATTTAACGATAATATTACGAAAAATTAAAGGAAATTTCGAAATCGGTAAAATGGTTAACTTAATAAATCGAATAAAAATAAACAGTTATAATTTGAAAACATAATATAAAATTTTAGAAGTACAAACGATCATTATATGAATAAACGCCTTTTATATAATTATAATTTTTGTTATAAAAATTTAAATAATTACGTTTTAAATAAGAATAAAATTTAGACTTAATAATAATATAAAGAATTATTTTAAAATAACGATTATATTTTTAAATTATTAAACTATATCCTAGGTATTATTTATATTAAAATATATTAAAATTCTATATTCGCTATTTTATGGAATGTTCGTAAATCTTTTTATTTAATATAATTTTAATTAAAATAAATTAAGGATAACTTTTAACTCTAAAGAAGAACTTAAAGTATAAACCGAAATTTAGCAATTATACAACGTTTTAAATAAGCCGAAATAAAAATAATTATAAATAAAAGCGTTAAAAACTAAGTATATAAAAGCTTAGTATTACACGTATATAAATCTTACGTATAAATTATTTATTTATTTTAAATTTAAAATTCATAATATACCTGTTTATTTTCTTTAATAACGTTATAAATAATAAAATAAAGCTTTAAGATAATATAATATATGTAATAAATAATACCGCTTTTAACATAACTTATAGAAAAATAAATATATTACTTTGAAAACTTAAAGACTTAAAAACGATATAGATATACGATATAACTTGTTATAAAAACTGAAAATACAACGTAATAACTTTTTAATAATATCGAAAAAGAATTTAGAAAAATAACTAAAAACTTAATACTTATATTTCAAATAAATATAATTAATTAATTATAATATTAAAAAAGAAATTTCATTAATTAGTTCTTTAAAATATTAATTTATATATAACGAAATTATTTTAAATCGGTAACGGTATGGTTTACTATTTCAAATTAAAACATTTAAAATTCGAAATAAATATTTAATTATAATTTTATATAAAGAATATACGGCTAAAAAAATCTTATGATAATTAAATAGTAAATATATAACAAAACGGAAATTAAAAAGAAAAAGGTTTCCGATTAAAATAACAAAATGTTATGGATTTTGCAAATTTGGAAAAAAACCTGGAAAAATATAAATACATTATATTTACTATCGATAAATATTAAAACTTTATTTAAAATACTTATTTTAAAAACCGAAAACAAAATCTATTAATTATTGCGTTCGAATAATGTTTAAATATTTTACAAAATTAAAATTAAATTTTTTATCGGTAATTAAATGTTATAACGAAATATTAAAAAATAATGAATTTCGAAATATGTTATAATTACTTTATTTTTATATAGTAAAGTGCTATTAAGATATCTAGCTATATACATACATACAAGGAGCTAATTTATTTACTAAGTATATATACAAACTGGTTTTATAAACGTAACCGGGAAGTACCCCTTTAAAAACCGTCCCTTTTTAGTTAAAAGCCGGAAAAACGTAATACAGGTTATATAACACGGTAACTGACGATAAAATACACCCGATTAATTAATTAGTTCCTAACGCCCCTAATCGTAACTGGTTCTAAACCCCAGCTACCCCTCAATTGTCGCCGACACGGTGGCGGAGCCGAAACCCCAATTGGTCTAGCTCCTTCTAGGTTGGCGTCACCTAAAGAAACGGTAGCCCAAGCTGGATTTAAACCAGCTGTCTCTTAAAATTAACCGAAACAAGGTACCCAAGCCTATTGCAATTAAAAAAGACACCCAGGTTCGCGACTACTAAGCCATTAGGCTACTTTATTTTTATATAAAATGTTAATCTTTACTACCGTATATCTAAGTTTAAAACGGAAATATAAACCGTTTAAATAATATAATTAAAAACATAATTGCGATATAAAATAACGATAGATTAATTATATTCTTAATTATATATATTTTTAAAACGGTAATATATTTATATACTCGTACCTTTAAATCTATATTCTATTAACATAAGTTATATAAAGAGTATTATATTTATTTAACGTTTAAAAACGGTATTTTATTGTTAAATCGGAAATTTTTTTAAATTTATTCATACATATACGGTTATATAACGTACGTTTTAAAAATTATAGCTATAAAAAATTAAAGATTTTAAAGACTAAATAGTAAAAGGTAAATTAACATTTAAATCGGGTCCTAATATATAAATATTAACGAAATTTATGACGCGTTAATTAATAAAGTTATTATTATTCGAACCGTATAATTTAATAAAAAGAAAACCTTTTTAAATAATAATAAAAGCTTAAACGATAATTTTTCGCATATTACAAATATAGAATTATAAGAGTTACGATAATACATAAAGCTACTTAATTAAAATAAAAACCATTTAACGATATAAATATAAAAAAAATAGCTAAAAAAATAATTTGATTACCGGTTAAATAGAAAAAATAATTTTAAAATAATAACAACGTATAAAACGTATAAATTAAAAAATTGTTAAATTTATTCCTATATAATTAATTACTTTTATAAAACCCCTATGTTCGAATTATATCCGTTTTTTAAATAACGATTTTTACTAACGTTTATTTTAATAATTATTATAATTATTATATTAATAAAAATAATAAAAATAACCTTAGACTATTATTACGTTATTTAACTTAGAGTAATAATAAAAAATAAAAATACCTTATAAGTTATAAACATAAAATCGCCGTGCGTTCCGTAATAAAAAATCATTATTAATATAATTATAAAATATAAAAAACCGTGTAACGTACCATATAAGCTCGCGAGCTATATAAGCTCGCGAGCCGTTTTTTGGCACCTTGCAATAACTAATTTAAATAACTTAATTATAACATATCCATTTGATTTAAATCGACCGTATTTTTTGTCGCCGACCGTATATATAGCTTTTTATCAAATGTACGTATTGTATAAGGTTTGTTGCGGACGTATATTGCTATTTCCCTTTTGCTAATTCGTATGCGATTAATTAATTCCGAATGCGTCCAGGTTAATATTACTTTTATTTCGAACGTATTAAAGCCGACCGATAGAAATACGATTACCGACCGAATTCCTAACCCGTATATGCAAGCGTTTTTTATGCGGCTTTAATATAGGGAAGATATTCGCAAAATGGGAGGTTATAGGGCTTGTTGGAAGACGCGTTGTAAGGTTGCGGGGCAAGGTTGTAGGGCTTTATTTAGGGCGCGTCGGAGGGGCGTGTTGCGGTATTGTAGGATTTGTCGGAGCAATAATTCGACTTTACGTATATAAAATTGTTAAAATAAAGAAATCCAATTAAAAAGAATATTTATTATACGGGATGAACATTTTTTTCGGTCGGTAGAAAAGGTGGTAATAAAAGAAATCCTGTTGATAGTTATTGGAAGCGGTTGTCGTAAAAACGTTTAGAAGGAAGAAATGATAATATACGTCCGTAATAAGCTTTAATATAATACGTGTATTTGTTTAAAAGCGGTAGATATAATTAACGAAACAGAATACGGTCGATTTGAATTAAATGGATGTGTTGTGGTTGAGTTATTTGGATTAGTTGTTGCAAGGTGCCAAAAAACGGTTTGCGAGCTTGTGTGGCTTGCGAGCTTGTGTAATACGTTATAAGATAAAATAAATAATTTATGTTATTAATATAATTAATAATCGAGCGGTAAATTACGGAAATCTAAAAAAGTTAATTACCCGAAATACGCATTATATTAATTAAAAGGATTTCGATATAAATAGCTGTAAAATTCTTAAGTTACGAAACTAGATATATAAGCGCGATTTATTACTACCGTTACGATGCTGTAAAAAGTTAAATATACACCTTTCAAAGGAAATATTTCGAAAAGCCGAAAAGATTTATTTATAAAGTTATAAAAAGTGTTTAGAAAACAGTTAATTAAGTTTTTATTTAACGGAAATAAATTTTAAAGTATAAATAAATATACGTTTATAAGTTCGATAAATATAAATGGTTACAAAAATATAAAATACGTTTTATTATATATAATAATTAATAATTAAAAAACGCTTATAATAATATATCCGAATTTATTTTAACTGAAAGGCTATTTAAAACTTCAATCGTTATTATAATTAAATTCGACTTAAAACTAACATAATATAACGCTATTAACATCTTAGTTAATGTCTAGTTATTTTATAAAATATATATATACAAATATCCTTAAAATATCCGTAACGTAATAAAACTTTCTTATCTAAGAAGAGTTAATATAACTTAAGAGAATCGCTGTTATTATAGTAAAATAATTGTACCGGCGCGTTTAACAAAATAAAATTTAATTTTATATTTTATAAATTTTATTAATTTATTCGTTAAAACGTATTTATATTTTTCTTTATTAATAATATCGTTATAATATACCGTAAAAAGAATTATGATCTCGTCGATTAGTTAATTTAACAAATACGAAAACTGTATATTTTTATAAAGGGTCACGATTTATAGTAATTTTACAGCATCGAATTAATTAAAAATAAACTTTACAAAAATTGTTTTAATTCGATTTTATCAGTAAATTAATTAATTTGATTTTATATATAAAAACGTATATCATTTCGTAAAAACTTTGATAATTAATGTTAAATTATTATTAAATCTTAATTTAATTTATTTAAGTTCTATTAATAAATACAAAACAAATTAGGTTTATTATTTACGTAATAATTAATACGTAACGGAATATACGTTTTATCGTATCCCGATTTACCCGATTTATCTTAAATTTTAACGAAATACATTATAAAGTTATTAAGTAAATTATATTTTACTTAATCGGAATTAAAACGTTAACGTTATAATTCGGAAACGAAAATTCGGTAAGTATATAAAACGATATTTCCTTTACGGATAATACGATTAATCGAAAAAGTTTCTAAGTTTACGTGATGATGTTATTTAGAAAAATAATAAGATAATAAGCGGATAAATCAAATATAATCATTACTTTTATATTAATAAGAGAATTAATATTTTTGCCTTAAAGTATAAAACAAGGTTTATTTCAGGTTCGATTAATTAAAAAACTAATAATTACGTTAAATATTAAATTATTAAATATATAATGCGATAATTAATAACTTATACGGCTTATTAATATTAACGTTATCTTATTATAGAAGAAATTACGATATATAAATATATATATTTATTAATTTCGAAAAGCTATGAAAATAATATTAATTAAAATAAATTATACTTTTATAAGCGATATACTACTTAATAAACTAATTAAGGCCTTATTACGTAAACCGTTGATATATTTTAAAAATAATGATAATTGATAAATATTACAAAAGTGTTTAAATAACGAAAAACTATCTTACGAATAATCTTTTTAAAAAAATTAATTAATTAAAAAGATTTAATTGCTGAAAAAAAGGTAAAAGAAAAGGCTATCGCTTTAAAAAGTGATAATATGTAATAATTAATGTTATAAATTCTATAAAACGTTAAGGGGGTATATTGATTAATACGGGGTAATAAACGTATCTTAAATACGAAAAGGGTCCCTTTAATCGGAAGATATATATTCCGTTACTAGGCTACAAAAACACTGTACGTGTACGAGAAACATACGCAAGTTAGCCTAATACAATAACATAACTGATATTATTAGATATAGGGGATATTAGTTATATTGTTAAATAAGGCTGAGTTCCGTATATTTCTAATATACGGACAGCTTTTTTATAGCCTGGCAACGGAATATATATCTTCCGAATAAACGGACCTTTTCCGGATCTAGGGTACGTTTAGCACCTCTTGCTAGCTAATACACCCCTTTAACGATTTAAAGTTTTATAACGTTAATCGTTACTTATTATTACTCCTAACGCTATAGCTTTTTATTCCACCTTTTTTCCAGCAATTAAATCCTTTTAATTAATTAATTCCTTTTCCGAAATTATTGGTAAAATATTCCATTACCTTTTAAAAGCTTCCATATTATCCACTAATTTTAATTACTTAATAAAGTATTTAAACGGTTCGCCCAATAAGGTTTTAATTTATTTATTTAATAATATATCGCTTATAAATATATAATTTACTTTAATTAAATTTCTTTATACGCCTTTTCGTAATTAGTAATTATATATATTTACGTATCGTAATTTTATTCATAATATACTAACGTTACCGTTAACAAACCGTATCATTATTAATTATCGTATTATATATTTATCGATTAAGTAATAATAATATGTCCCAGGTTTTTAATTAATAATAAACTAAATAAAACTTTTTTTATAACTTACGTAAAAGATAATAACTTTATTTATATTATAAAGTAATTATTATATTTTATTTATTTGCCCGTTGTCTTATTATTTTTTTCCGTAACTTTATAATATAAATTTAAAAACTTTTTCGATCGATTATAATATCCGCGAAAAAAGTATTATTTTAAATATTTAACAAATCTTTACCTTTAAATTATAACGTTAACGTTTTAGTCCCGATTACGTATAATATAATTCGATTAAGAGGTTTATTATATACGTCGTTAACATTTAGGTTAAAACGGGTAAATCGGAATACGGTAAAGGATATATCGAGTCGTATATTAATTATTACGCAAAAAGTAAAACCTAGATAAATTAAATTAAGATCCGATAATAATTTAACATTAATTATAGATTTGTTTAAAAGGTTATTTAGGTTTTCTGTAAGTATTAAATTAGCTAACTTGTTTATAAAGCTAGATTAAAATAACCAGATTTTTTTATTAAGATTAACTTTAATTATTTCGATGCCGAAAAACCACTGTAGGTCTTTACTCTTTATAAGGGTATACCATTTCCGTATTTATTAAATTAACTGATCGACGAGGTCTTAATTCTTTTTGCGGTATATTAGAACAATATTATTTATAAAAAAGAAAATAAGTACCTTTTAACGAATAAAATAATAAGGTTTATACAGAACGGGGCTAAGTTTTAATTTCTTAACCGTCTTAGTAAAGTCTTTTTACTGCAATAATAGTAACTCCCTTAAGCTATATAAAGCTTTTTTAATTAGGAAAGTTTTTTTTACGTTAAAGGTACTCTATGAACGGTTTTATATATATTTCGTAACCCCAGTTAACGTTAACAAAGGCGTTTATAACGATATATTATTTAAGCTTTAAATGGAATTTAACCGCCGTAATAATTAATGCTTTACATAACATTTTAGATAGTATAAATACGTATATATTATTATAAACGTTTTTAAGTTATTAATCGCCTCGTACGACGAAACGGGTTATATATTCTTAAAACCGGCTATGTTTATTAAATTTATAAGCCTATATTTATATATACTAAAATGGTGCAGGGCTTAGGGACTTAGCTTTAAGCTAGTTAATCAGTTCTTTATAGCTTTAAGGGTATTTTTAAGAGTTCTTTTCTTTCGGGCGTAACCCCGTTATTATTTATTATTATCCATAATCCTTTTTTACGGTCTTAACACCGATTAATATAGATTTACGGTATTTGATATACTGCTCCAACTATACGTTTGCCCGTAACCTTTTTTTCGGATATTAACAAATTAGAATTAAACTTCCCCGACTTAACTTATCTGGTATCCCCGGGAAAGCAGCTAGCTTTAATTAGCTGCCCAAATAACATATAATCTTTTCTTATAAAGTTAAAATAAACAAAACCTTAATTAGAAAAATTCCGATTAAAATAATAAGGGAAAGTTACGGATAACTATAATTACGAACATAACGATTTACAAAATATACGGTTACGATACGATAATACCGCTAGTTCTAACTATAAGTAATTAATACAAAGTTATTAAATAAGATATAATATAATATTATAAGATAAAACACCTTTTAATCGAAAACAGGATAATATAAGCAAGGGCGGCGGTAATAAAATATGGCCTAATTAATTCATTTTAAATTAATTATAAAATTTAAACGATAATTTCCATTATAAAATAGTTTATATAATAAAATAAACGAAAATGATTAATAAAGATAAGGATTAATGGAAAAAGTTATAGTAATTAATTAAAAAAATTAGGTATTTAAATGGAAAGTAAAAAGTTAAAGTAATAGGACCGACGACGTAATTAACGATGTAAAACGGATTATAAATTTAAGCAGAAAACGGAAAAGACCTATAAAGTTAAATATATCGGCTTTAAAAAAAGGTATAAAAAAATATAGTTTTGTTATAAAATATAAAAAAACGGATAAACTAATTAAAAATCGATATTTAAAGCTGTTTATTATTAAATAATCGGTATTAAATATAAAAGTAATTAAGTAAAATATTATAAAAATTATAATTAGTATTTAGTTTAAATATAAAAACGGTTATAATAATAATAAAAATAATTTTATTTAAATTTAAACTATAATAACGTATTAATTAAAAAATAAGCGTTTAATGTAAAATTAAAAAAGAAATACTCGTTTATAAGTTATAATATAAGTATAAAATATATTTTAAAAAAATTAAATGTTATTATTTACTTTATGGCCTAATAGCTTAGTAATCGCGAACCTGGGTATCTTTTTTAATTACGACAGGCTTAGGTACCCTATTTCGGTTAATCTTAAGAAATAACTAGTTTAAATCCAGCTTAGGCTACCGTTTCTTTAGGTAACGCCAGCTTAAAAGGAGCTAAACCAATTGGGGCTTCGGCTTCGTTACCGTATCGGCGACAATTAAGGGGTAGCTGGGAACTAGTCACGATTAAGGGCGTTAGGAACTAATTAATTAATTAGGTATATCTTATCGTCAGTTACCGTATGTCACATAACCGGTATTACGTTTTTCCGGCCTTTAGTTAAAAAGGGACGGTTTTTAAAGAATGGTCCCTGGTTACGTTTATAAAACCAGTTTGTACATGTACTTAATAAATAAATCAGCTCCCTGTATGTATGTATATAGCTAGATACCTTAATAGCACTTTACCTTGTATTATTTACTTTATACTTAAATACGGTTTAATTATTAAAACGGTACTTTCGAATTTAAAAAATGAAAGAATTATTCGTAATAAATAAATATTCAAATTTGGTTTTAATCGATATATTTAAAGACTTTCGAAATGTATAAAGATTATTATATAAGCAGAACCGTAAAACCTAATATTAACACCGGAGTTTCTTAATTAAAAAAATTAAAGCTTTTATATTTAACGTTATTATTTAGTACCGATTAAAGGAATTATAAAACGAAAGCGAAATTAATAAAGTTAAGCCCTTAAATAATCCGATTAAATTATTAAAGCCTGGAAAAAAATCGAATATCCTTAAAATTATTATTAAAATATTTAAAAACGGAAAGTTTCGTTAATATAAACTTTTTCGGAATTATTTATTAGATTTATAATGTTAATGTTAAACGATATACTCGTAAAATCTATTAATTAATAGAATTTCGGTTTTTTTAACTATTTAATAAATAAGCTTATATTTTTTATAATTTTTCCGGATTCGTTTACTTATTCCGAACGTTATTTTTACGTATTAGAATTATTAATTAATTTAAAAACGTTAAAATAATTACTAAATTTTTTTACTAGATTAATAGTTCGAAATAAAAAACCGAATTAAGGCTATATTTAAAAAGATTATTAAATAAGATAATATTATTATAAATATTTTAAAAACTTCTAAATTTTAGGATTTTAAATAAATTCAAATTGTTATGGACCGGCTAAAAGTTTTAACTAAATAATCGTAACGTAATATTCTTAATCATGTTTATAAGTATTATTTAAAATATATTACCAAAATCCGGGATAATATCGAAAAGGTTAAATTTAACGGGAAAACGATTAATAAAAACGAATATATTCAAACCTTATTTAAAGGTTTTTTGGTTAATTATTTCGATAAGATGTTACATAATTGCTTTATAAAATTTATGTATTTATACGTATTGCTATATAATAGAGCTTTAAAGCTAATTAAGAACTGTGCGTTTAAAAAGGCTGGATTAATACGTTATAACGGATATAAAATGTAATTTAAAGTCCGTTTCGGTTTTAATTATATAAAAAGGACTGATTTTATTTATTATAGTAGTAAAAGGCGAAATATTAACGTTTAAAAAGTTTTAATCCAAGATAGGTACTTTTTAGTTATCTTAATTATATACCCGAAATTACGAATACGTTTTCAAAATTAAAATTTGCTTAAGTAGGATAAATTAAAAACTTAACTGGTTTTAAGAAAAAAATAAAAAACCGGGAAGTTTTCCGCATTTCTGAGAATTACGCTGTGTTAAAATAGGTATTATTTTGGGTTTATAATTACGGTACCGACTTTTCGATTAATATAATAAGTTTTTAAGTAAACGAATTTAAAAATGAAATATTTTATTATTGCCGAAATGGTTATGGTAATAATTACCGAAGTAGTTATTAAGAGTAATAAGGCCGAAATGGTAAATACGGTAATTTTAAGCCTGGTATATACTAGTTTTTTTTAAAAACGGATATTGTATATATATTTATAAGATATGTAAAAATGTAAAAAATAAGGGGTTAAATTCGCTTGACGATACCGACTTTACGATTTACTTTAGGTTTAAAAGTAATTAAATTAAAATAGGTGGTATGTAATTCCCGAATACTGTAAAATATTAAGCGATCGACGCCCGGATTTATGTTTAGAAAATGTTTTTTAAATAGATATATAATGTAGTAAATTTTCTTAATTATGGCCGGAATAAAATACGGCATTTTAATCAGCGATACGGTATTATAAAGGGTTTAAATAATCGTAATTTTAATACCGTAAAAATAAGATATAATTTAAGATTATTAAGCCGTTATATTAGATAACAATTTTAAAAGTTATAAATAAACAGCTATTACTAATTAAAACCCGCTTATTAAAATTATGTTTATTTATTTCGTCGCAAAAAAGAAATAACCGTTTTATAAAAAGTTTTTATTACGTAAGTAATTATAAAATAACATTTTAAAAATTAAAGTTACCCGTTATCTAGAAAAGATTCGTACGTTAAAAATCGATATCTCTAATTACCTTAATATCCTTACTAATATTATAATAATTAAACGTATTAATAAGAAAAAAATGAATAAAAAGGTTATATATAATAAAGCTTTATTTATAAATATAAATATCAATATTTAAACGGATAATATATTTAATTACGGCGGTTTAATTAATAAAAACCTTATTAAATTTAAAAAGACGAAAATTTAAGAAAATATTAAAAAGAAAGTTAAAGTTCTATAAGCCGATTTAATAAAAGCCTGTCCGAACTTTAACGAAAAGGTTAAAAACCTTATAATTATTGAAGGATTAAAAGTGCTTAATTATAAAAATAAAAAAACGATTAAAATACTCGAAACCTAAATTCGAAATTTTAATACCTTAACGGGAAAATAATACAACCATAAAATCTTTATTTTAAATATTAAGTATAAAGCCGGAAAGAAAAACGAAATTAACGTTTTATTAATATAATAATGTAACTTAACCGAATATCTTACCCCAGTAAGTAGATTTATAATTAAAGTAAGTTATAAAAAACGGCGAAAACCTAATTAATAACGTTATTAATACCGGAATCGAATTTAACGGTATTATTACGTCTTATATAAAAAAATACAAGTTCATAACAAAATAAACCCGGAGAGTATTTATAAACTCTAACTTTTAAAAACTATTTAATTTAAAAATATAATCGAAACTTTTATCTAGTTAACCGGCTAATTAATTATTATTATTTTTTATCGTTAACGATAACTATATAACGTAACCGTTAATATTAAAACTTAATATTATAACGAAATCGAAAATAAGCTTAAACAGAAATCCGAAAAAAAAAAATTAAAATTTAGCCTTATAAAAATTATTATCTTTTTAATACTTATAAAACGGGTTAACCGTAATATTCGTATAAATAACGAACTTAAAACAATAACCGGAAAATTGAAAAACCGTTTTATTAACAAAAATAAGCTTATAAAGAAAGAAATAAACGAACTTATTATAGCTCCTTATATTTTTATATGTAATAATACGTATATTAATTAGGATTATACTACCGTTTAACAAGTTATTAATAATAAATTAAAGTTAAAAAATATTATGGCATATGAACTTAATAACAAAAAGTCCGCGTAGCCCTTAAATAAAATTTTATGAAATAAAATACGTAACAACGGTAAAAAAAAATAAAGTTATATAAATTAACGTAATATATAAACCGAAATAGAAAAAACTATTTTTATTAATTACGTCCCCTTTCACGGATTTATATTACCCGGAAATTTAAATTAAAAAAAAATAAAAGGTTTATTAAAGCTTAACAGGTGCTTAGTTAAAACGGTAATTATTATAATAAACCCGGTACCGTATCAGCAATTGTATTCTTTAAGTTTTTTAGTATATAACGTAATATTTAATGAATTAAGTAATAAATTTACCCGCTCGGAAAAGGTTTTGTTTAAAGAAATATTATATTATAAAAAGGTTATTTTAATTAAAAAAATATCTAAAATACGGAAAAATTAAAATTAATATTATACCCTTTTATAAAATCCGTATAATTTATATAAGGCATAATAACTCAAAGATATCAAAATATTAGTTAATGTAAAATATAAATTAATCGATAAATTACAAATTCGAATTTAAAAAGGCGTATTCGAACAGTTTTACGCTACGTACAAAAATACCTGGTTTTTTATCTAAAAAAATAACCTGTAATTACTTAATTCCGCAATTAAATTAAATATTATTAAGTTACGAAATACGTTTATATTAAAGAATTATCACTTTTTTTTGGAATTTGCCATATATTCTTTAGTACTATTGATAAATTGCTTTTCCGAATATAATTAAGTTATTTTAGTTTTTATCAACAAGAATTAGACGACATTTTTAATACAGTTAAGGTTGTTTAAAATTATAAAGAGATTTGTACAATTTACTCATTTCATAATTTTTTTTATCGCGCTAGTAGGAGAATTTTTATTAATTTAATATCCGAATTACCTTAATTATTTGTAAATAAAGTTAAAATTAATGACCGAAAATGTAATACGACAAGATTAAACGTTCTTTAAAATTAAAAAATTTGTTTTTAAATATATCGTTAATATTAGTAATAGGTTTTTAAATTGTAAGTTAATCGGCGTGATAATTAATATATAAAAGTCATAGTAATACTAAAGAATAACTGTTAATTAAATAATATTAAAATAATAAAAATCCTAAGAATCGGACGGTATAAAAATGTTACAGAAATTAAAGTTTTTTTAAAGGATTATCGTTTTTTATTAAATTTTCGTCGAATATTATATTATAATAGTTAATCCGTTAATACGGTTATTGCGGAAAAACGTAGCGATTATCTAAAATCTTAATTAGGATTTTGTTATAAAGATTATAAAAAAAACATTTACGATAACCTCGATATATAATGAATTATTATAAGGATTAATTTTCATAAAAAAAGATTTAAAGGTATTTTAAGTTAATTAATGAAGAATATTAAATATTCCGTACGGTTTAAATGTAATACTTAAAAAGGAGCCCAATTATATTATAATACCGGCAAGCTAAAATATTTAGTTATTTTTAAAATTTTAAAATAATTTCGAAACATTATTTACGGAATCCGATTTACGTTAAAAATTAATGGTACGGTTTTAATAGAGAAATTAATAATTTGCTAATCTTTTTACTTAAAGCTTTATTTATCCGATAAATTATATAAATAAAATAGTTCCATTTCAAAATTAAGTATGTTTTTAATAAAACAAATATAGTTATAAATAACTTATCTAGGATTTTATTTAGGCCTTTTTATAAGTTAAACGATTAATAAAATGAAAAAATCGATAATTTTATTAATATTTAACTAAATATTATTCGGCTTAATTTAATTATTTCTGGCATATTTTTTAAACTTTATAAATTTATTTAAAAATAAGGATTGTTATTAAGAATTTGTTTACAACGTTATAACAGTATGCGAGGTTTTTAATACCGTTAAAGTTATTTAATTAACTTAATACTACCCCGAAAAAAAACGGTTTTTGAGATAAGTTTTTAAAATATTTTGTTTAGGATAATATTTTTGATCGTAAGGTAAATGAGTAATATAGTAATTATAAAATTATCGATATCGAATAAAAACGCCAATTAATAATTAAATAATATTATAAGGAATGAGGTTATAAAGGTAAAAGCTTTATTTATTGCCGTATAATAGCTTTTTATTATTAGTAAAGGATATATAAATATATTCGAAAAGCGATATTTAGTATTTTAAATATTAAAAAGTAATTAATTAACATGTCGAACAAAGTTAAGGTTTCTTATAATTTATTAATATAATAATTATTTAAGTAATCGATATTTAATTAATAGCCGAAAATAATAGTTATAAAGTTATAATTAAAACTCGGTATAAACTGATTAATTATTTGAAAATTAAAGCTTTATAATTAATAATTTTAACAACGATTAAAAAGTTGTTAAAAAATATATTTTTAACTGGTACGGTATTCCGATTACAATTAAAATAAACGGTAATTCCGAAAATAAAAGCAAAGTTATTAAAGCTTGTATGATAATAAATATCGACCGGAAAAAAAGCATTATTTACGTCATTTAATATTAAGAATTTATAATAAAAGGATATATATCGATTAGTAAAACCTTAATAAAAATAATAAATAATATTAATAAAAGATAAGGTAAGTTTTTATTTACAGTAATTTTCGTAAATACTACCGTTATAATAAATTATAACCTAGAACATAAAAATCCCAAGGGAAAATCTAATTGCGTAACGGATTCCACATTTAAAAAGGAAAATAAAAAATATAATTAAAATTCCATAGATTATTAATAACCAGATACGTAAAACTATTAAATTCGTTAATTATAAAAATGATAATAAAATAAAAAAAGTGATATAAGTAAATAACTTAATATTATTATTTAGTACGTTATAATATATAAATATATTTAAAAGTATAAAGCTTAAATACCGTTGGATTAAACCGTATTAAATTAATAAAATTATTAATTAAGATATTTACCTATTAAAGGATATTAATAAAACGTTATTACGAGAAAATCTGTTTATTAATAAATTAAAATAATTTATAAAAAATGAAAAAGAATATTAAAAACCGATTAATTTACAGGAAGATAATTAAATAAGATCGTTACTAGATAGATTTAAGGAAACGGAAAAAGGTACGGTTACGAAAGATATCGAATTATTTAAAAACTGGTAACTTAAAGCTTTAAAACCTATAAGAACAAATAGTAAAGTATAAATTCAAAATAGTCGATTAAAAAGTTACGTTATCGTAAATAATAAAAATATAAATAAAAAGGATTAACTAGTTAGAAAAAAAGTTAATATACTTAATTATAAGAAAGTAAAATATAAGAATATTGTTTTCGAATATTTTTATTATTAGCTAAAGCATTTTTTTAACTAATAAAGGAATTATAAAAGTAGGATCGGTAATATAATTTTCGAGTAATATTTAAAGCTCGTTCCAGTTAATCTTTTAAAATACGGGATAATTATTATCGTTTAAACTGTCGATAATTTACAGCCTTTTTGTAAAATTAATTTTAAAAATTTTAAACAAATTATCCCTGAATATATACTTATAACTTTTAATAAATTTAATAAAATTATTATGGTAATTTTTAACAAAGCTCGGAATTAATTAATAAATTAAAAAAGATTATACCGCGTTAATCGGAATTTTTTATATAATTTATAAAGTACCAGGTTAAGTATATTAAATATTTAAATAAATAGTTTAATAATTTATTAAAGATCTTTAGTTAGGAATATTATAAATTAATTTACGGGCCTTATATAATTAATTTTAATAAAAATCATATTTATTTTAAGTTCACTTTTAAAAATAAATATTTTAGTAATGGGAATTTACGTATTAATCATTTTTTAACTGTTCGTATTAATAATTCGTTATTTTAAGTATTAATTTTAGGTTAAACCGAAAAGACAAATAATTATTATAGCTTTTAATATTTATATAATTTATCGGTATCGTTAAATTTTATATGAAAAATATTAAAATTCTTTAATTTATAAAAAACCTAACTAATTAATTAATAATACGAAAAATACGGACTGTAAATATTAACGACGGAATAAATATAAATAATAAGGTATTTCCAGAATTAAAATTAGGTATTATAAATATTAATCGACGAATATCAAATTGCTTTACGGTACTAATAACGGGTACCGGCTTTTTCTCGATCGATTTTCTTATATTATCAATAAAAAAATAAAATTTAAATAATCGAAACTTATTTATAACTAAAGTTTTAAACCTTATTTCTTTATTATTAAAAGTTATATTACGGTATTAATATTAATAAAAACCAGGTTATAAATAAGTATTTAGTAATATATAAGATTTTAAAGTTTACGAGTATTATTAAGGTTATATAAAACCTTAATACCCCGATTAAGTTTTAAAGTTTTATTAATATAACGGATAATAGGTTGGGCGAAAATAGAAAGATTTAATATGAAAAGATTCTTTTTACGGTAAACGGATATAACTTTAAATATCTAAAAATTATAATTAAGTATGGTAATAAAATCGGCTTTATTTTAAACGTATTTACTTTTTAAAATTAAATATCTTCACGATTTAGCTAATTACTGTAAGTTATTATTTACGTAAAAACTTTAAGTTTTAAGTAAATTTAACGGTTAACGGGAATTTATAATAAAAATAATTAATATAATAGATAGATATATATACAAATATTAAAAGAAAAAAGTGAAAGGAAAAAGTTAATATTAAAAAAAGTTATGAAGTTATAAAAAAAGGTTGTAAAAAAGGTATAAAAACGAGAAAGGGATATATATATACCTGATTATACGAATTGTAATAGTTAACTATATTTTTTTATATAACGTTAAATAAAATTTTCTGAGATTTTTCCAACGAATATAATTTTAATTAAAAAAGGTTTATACGGGCCTTGGATTTTTCTAATTAATTACGGTTCCCGTTTAATTTTATCCTTTAACGTTTTTAATATATATATATGGTTTTAAATACTTTCGAATTGTATTTCCAGGCTTTATATATTTATATACTTCTATATATATATTTTTATTTTTAAATATTTATACCTTTTAATTAATTTAATACCGTTAATTATAATATTTTTATTTAAACAACGTTCGGTAAAGTTTTCTTATTATATTTGTATATTTAAAGTTAAGAAAATTAATTAATTCTAATTAAACAATTTCAGTTAAATTACTAACGTTTTTATCTTTTATAGTATCAAGATATAAAGGATAATAAAGAAATTATATTATAAATTTTACCGCTTTAATTTTATTCCATAGTATATAGTTTATTTAAAATGTAATCGGTTTTTTTATTACCTTTTTTAATATTGAAAAACCCAAACTTTAGGAATGATTAAGAATATTTACTAAATTCAGAAATAAAGTTAAGGTTTGGTATAATATTGTTATTAATTTTTTTACAGGATTTTTATATTTTTACATAATAATAAAAAATTCCGATTAAAAAATATTATTAACATAATATACTTTAATACTTATAGTTTTACCGAAAATAAGGTAGTAGATATCTTTAAAACTAACATATTACACAAGCGAACGGGATATACAAACGAACGGAACACTTTTTTAACCATTCTAACCATCTATCTTTAATTGTTTATTTTTTAACGCTAATGCTATAAAACGTTTTACGAAAAAAACGAAAATAAATTTAACGGTTTAGGCTAAAAAACGAAACCCGAAATTTTTTTATAAAAAACTTAAATTTATTTATAATATCTTACATTTTACCTTAAAAACGAAATTTAACAATAAACGCGCCCGAACTATTATTATCCTTAATTCGCGAAAATTAACGTTAACTAAAAAAAAATCGATTATCGAATTAACCTTTAATTTAAATACGTAAATTTTTCTTATTCCGTTTTAACATATTAAAAATAGAGCAAATTTGTTACTTATTTAACGTATCGCGATATATATCGATATTAACTAAACGTTTAATTTTATTAAATAATAAAAAAAAATTTAATCCCGTTTAAATCGAAAAATGAATTATTAAAAATTTTTATATAAAAATTTAAAAGTATTTCGTACATAATTTATTTTTATCTAGGTTATAATCGTAAAATACGGTATTACGAAAAAAAATATCTATAACTTCGATAAAATAAAATTTTTAATAAACTTTTTTTTAATAATAAATATAATAATTATAAATACCGAAAAGCGTAAAAAATTTAAACAAACGTATTAAAGGAATAAGGAATAATTTATAATAATACAAATTGTAAATTTTTAAAATTAGGCTTTGTTTTTATTTATTATTTTTACCGGAAAAAACGATTTTTTTTGCTAATTCGCCGATAACTTACTTTTACCTAATTAAAAAATTATGATAATCGAAAACGGATAAACGATAAATAAATTAAATGTAAAATAAATTAAGTATTTCGATAAATATATTAAAATACGTATTAAAAGTTCGAAACATTTCTTTATCCTCGACGGTTACGAAAATTATTATTCGATCCAATTCGAAAATTGTGGCAAAACTAATAATATTATTACATTTTATATACCTACCTATTTTTTTTATCGGCTTTAATCTTTCGACGTATTTTATTTTTCCGTATTAATATGCGTTTATTCGTTATATATTAAAAATCTTATATAATATTACGTTACTTATATTACTAAGAAAAATTTTATCGCCGGTTTTTATAACGTATTTAAAGCTGTTATAATAACCGATAATATTAAATCCGGATTCCCAAAAACGGAATTTATTTTATTTAATTTTACTCGCGTTTTTTCCGAATTAAAAGGTTTAATTATATTTATATTAACCGTGTTTTTATTTACCTTTACTAATTCCGTTATTTCCCTATTTACGAAAATTTTTAAAAATATTACTAAAGCGACTCGACGGGGACATTATTTATAAAAAAAAAATCAAAAATCACTAAGGTAACTCGCCGACAAAAATAATTAAATCGGTTAAATTTTTAACCAAAAGTAACTTATAATTTTTATACGAAATCGCTTTTTTTCAGAAAGAAAACAGCTATTTTTACGAAATAAATTACGTTTTTAATAAATGCCGGAAAACTAAAAATATACGTTTCCAAAAAAAAAACGTTTATTATAAAAAAGGCAAAAGTTCTTGTAATTAAAAAAAAAAAGTAATAATAAGCAATCGCAATTAATAAATGCTAAAAATAATCGTCGCAAAAAGATTTAAACGAAAAAACGGAAATGTAACGTTTACGGCAAGCCCAAACATAATACGCGCAATTATAAAAAAGTAATAAAAACGGTTAGCGATAAGGAATCTGCTTAATTTAAATTCATTTAAGGCGTTATAATTACTATATTTAAAGTTTTTATTAAAATACGCCAAAAAATGTCCCGTTTGATTATATATTCCGTTCGCTTATATAATATACTAACACTTTTATAATTTATAAATATTATATCTCGATAAATAAAAAATAAAAAACTATAATTCGAATATTTATTTTAAATATCGTTTAATCCGTAATATATAATATTATTTAAGTCGATAAAAACAAACCCTATAATTACTAGATAAATATTTTACATATCCGATTAAAACGTTTTTTAATAGTCTTTAATATTATTTTTTATAAAAATTAAGTTAAAAAAATATTACGATTTTATTATAACGAATAGAAACAGGTTAATTTTAATAATTTACTAATTTTTAAGGTCGTTAGGTTTAAGCCGTATTATTCTGGCTAGGGTAAAGATACAAAGTAATTATATTAATAATTAATACGATAAATATTTTACTTAATATTTTCGAATACGGTAATTATTAATAGTTTTTACGGTAACGATAAATTATATCTCGGTCGCGAAAAGCTTTATTCCGAAACCCATTACGTAATGCCGACAGATTTCGACCCTAATAAACTTTATACCTTTTAGCTAATTTGGTAAGGGGAATCTTAATAACTTAAAAGATATTAAGCTTTTCGCGGTAAACCTTAAATCCGTATAAAATGGCTGCTTTATAACTTTTCGCCAGTCTTACGCCTTTTTTAACCTTAATTAATTTTAGGGCAATTTTTTAAACCTTTATTAATTAAAATAACTAAAATACACCGGTTAAATTTAAATATAAAATCCTAATATTCCGAACTTCCGGAATCTCGACGGAAATAATTTCGATTAAATTATTTAATTTAAATAAAATAATTAACCCAATAAAATATATCGATACTTTTATCGATATTAATAACTTTTCCAAAAAAATCAGATTTTATTTTTAATTTTCGGATACGATTTAATTTAAAATAACGGAAATAATTAATTTTTAGGTAAATTTATATTAAAAGATATATCAGGCTTATAAAAGAATTACTGGCAAAACTAAAAAATAACGATAACGGCCTTAAAAACGTCGAAGTTTAACTTTTAAATTAATATTAAAAAAATTACGAATAATAATTTATCCTGTTATTCCGGATTACGAAAACCTGTCGGCAATTGGTGCTTTTAGGTGCCCGCGGCTGGTGCGTCTAGGCTGTAGATGCTGCCTAGGACAGCCTTTGTCCAGGAACCATCTTTTGTATAGCCAAACGTATATGTAAGGGCGATCGCCCCTAGACTTTTTTAGTTTTTCCTAGAATAACCATGCGCATTTTACCAGATTTCTATATTTAATTACTGTAACTGCCGATATGGTAGCATTTTTTAGTTAATTAGTAACCGTAATACGTTAAACGGAGTAGTTATTTGCAAGTTAAATTAACAGAAAAAGTACGAGACTTAAAAAGGAATCGCTTAATTAATTCAAAAAAAAGTAAACGGTTAACGATAGTAAGTAAATAATAGGAACGTATTTTAAGGCAGCTCCTTGCAGTTAAGCAAAGCAGCCTACCCGATAAAAGCTTCGTTTTTATACGGGATGAAAAATATACGAATAACGATTTATTTCTTTTTCTTTTCGATTAAAAGGACTTTTAAAATGAAAAATTCTATAATAAAGGGGAAAAATAAAAGCTTACGATAAACGTAACGGTAAGAAAGAAATTTGCTTTCGAAACTTCTATAAAAAAAGTTATATTACCTTAATAACGATAGTTAAAAAACCGATATAAAATCTTTATATAGAAATAACAGCCTTAATTAAAATTAAATAAGCTTTATACGTCCTTAAGTACCAACTTAAATGGGATTAAAAAGGACGTTAAAGTACGAGAATATAAATATAGGTCGGTTAAGGATAAAATTAAAGATTTAAAATTGTAATAAAAGAAAAAAGACAATATAATAAAATAAATAAAAAGTATCGTAAAACGATTATTAAATATATCCCAGTTTAAGGGCGTACCTTAATAAGGATTGCTTTAATTAAAGGCGATCCGGAATTTGCAAAATATAAGTATTTGTAAAAGCGCTTTATAAAACGTTTAAGGGACGGAAAGCTTATAAGAAGTCTTTATCGCCATTAAAAGCAATATAAAAAAGATTAACCTTTTAAAAGAAAGCGAAACGCAGTTAAAAAGGTAGTTTATTAAAAAGTTTGATTTTTCGAAAAAAAAGAAAAACGAAGAAAAAAAGCTATGTAAAGAAAAAAATGTAGTACGTAAGGACCCCGATAATTCGGATGGGTTACTTTTAGATTCGTTTAAAGGTTTCCGAAAACGAAAAAGCCGTCGTAATAATTCTATTAGTATTTTTAACAGCTTTTTAAGTTTTAATAACTTAAATAACTTTAACGAATTAAGCGTTTGCTTAAAAGAAAAAGAAAAATTTTTTAAAAAGTTTAGTAATAATACAAAGTTACGTTGAAAACGTTTTGATTTTTTATTGGATAAAAAGAATTACTGAATAAGCTGGGTTAATTAAAAGTTTTAAAGTAATATTTTAATATTTGCCCTTAAAAAGATTAATTATAAGAACGGAATAAAGTTAAAATAACTTAATTAATTACGTTTTATAAAGGTTATTACTAAAACGTATAAAAGGGCGCCGTTAAATTTAATTATAAATATTAAGAAAAAAACGAAAATGTTAAGGAATTTTAGGAAAATTTACGTAATTACAGGTAAAATTAAATAAAGGTTTCTTTAGAAAAAACTTAGCAAAATTATATATAAAAAAAAAAACTCCGTACAGTTTATTATAAAGTTTCAAAAACTGTTATAAAAGGTTAAAAGCTGTACTATAAAGCTTAAATTAAAAAAACAAATTACTATATTCCTTATTGCTGTAAAAGATTGCGCTAATAGTTGGTATAAAATATTTTAATTAGTATTTAAATAAATTAATTATTTTTTTTAATAGCTAATCGACGATTTTAATAACGAATTTTATAATCGTATTAATAAAAAGAAAAATGGAAAATCTTATAACGCTTAAAGAGGTAAGGGAAAAGGTAATAATAATAATAGTAACTTCCGAGATAACAGGTCCGTATAAAATATGAACGGAAAATTATTTTACTTTAATTATAGCAAATACGGATACTTAGTAAAGGATTACCCCGAGTTGTAAAAAAAAAAACGTAATTAACGTTAAAGTAATAATGGATAAAATAATTAAAGCAATAACTTTTATAACGTTTATAATAATAACAGAAACGAAAAGTAATTTATTTTTAACGGCTTAAAGGATTTATACCGATTAAACGGAAAAACCTTTAACGTTTACGTTAAAGAATAACAGTTGAAGGATTTTATGTAATGGTATAATAAGATAATTTAAAAAGCAGTTTAAAAAGTTTTAATAGGTAAATATATTAAAGCTTAAGTAATTAATCGCTTAAAGTTATAGGGCAGTAAGCGTTTTAAAGGAATTATTATAACAAACGTTATATTTTTATATATTTATTTTTTTTACGGGAATAATTTATATAAATTGTTTTAAAATTTAAAAACGAACGTTAATATTACGAATAATATTAACGATTTTAAAAAAAATATTTTAATAAATATTAAGTCCAAAGAAATTTAAATTATAACGAGTAAAGGACCCGTAATTGCTATTTTTGTTAATATTATTAAATAACTTGTAAAAAGGTATAATAAAAAAAACGAAATTATAGTTAGGTATACGTTATATATTAATAATTTCCCATTAAAAGTGTTCCCCGGGAAGATATTTTACAGAAAAAAAAATTACCTAAATCGTAACGTTTTAATAAGCCTTAATAAGATTTAGTTATTAACGATTAACGTTTTTCGGAAAGGATTTTTTCTATAGTTTTACGGGAAACCGGAGGTTATTATTAAAATCCCGGACTTAATAAACGGTAAAAATTATTAATAAAGATACGTATTAAAAAAGGTATCCGGTAAGGAAAACGGCGATAACTTAATAAATAACTTAAAACGTATATTTTCGAAAGTTTTTAAAAACGGAAAGGTTTTAATAACGGATAAAGTTATAAAGAAAATTATTTTTTAATACTGCCGCCTTTGCTATTCTAGTACCGAACGACAAATATAAACTATTAAAAGGTTTACAGGGATAAATTTAAATTCCAACGATATAAAAAATATCCCTTATACGGCGTATAACAACGGGAAAATACGGAAAATACAGTTTGCAAATTTTCAAAAACGAAAAAAATATATAAAAGAAATTATTTAATACGATATAAGGTTAATTAAATTTATTAGTATTAAAAATAAAAGTTATTTTAATTTTTTTATAAACGACTTATTACGTTATAAAAAATATTATTCGTTTAAAAGTAAGGACGAAATTTAATAAAACTTATACGCGTATATTACGTAAATTACAAAACGTTTAATAACGTTATTATTAAACGAAAAAAACAGACGTAAAAAAATATAAATTTTACGTTTTAATAGTAATAAGAAGTTCGTTATAACGATAATTAAAAACTTTTACGCCATAAAAAATATCGAACTAATATTAAAACGGAGTTATAAAACGAAAAATTTAATTTTTACAAAACGAAACGTATATAACCTTTGCGTAAATAAAAATCCTTACATACTTTTAAAACTTTGTAATAAAAATAATAATATATATTATTGATAAAACAAGCTAGTTTATAATAAAAAACATAATATTAATTAACTACTTTAAAAACGTATTCGAACCAAATAAATTACATAAATTTAATAACGGTTTTTTCCGAATTCTCGGTAGTAAATATATAGTTTTAATTAATAAAAGTTATCGGACTAAATTAAAAAAATTAACATCCCGTAAAATAAAAAAAATATTATTAGGTTATTAAAGGATATATAATTATAAAGTATAACTATTAAAAGGCGGTAAATTACTTATAATACCGCATATTATTATTTACGAAAACCTAGAAAAACTAAATAAACCTTTTAACCTTAAAGATATTATCCGATTATTTGTATAGCCCGTATAAAAACGTTTAAAACACCGTTAAAAACAGGGCGTAAAAATAAAAAACAAAAACGACAACGTTATCTTAAAAAATAACACGGACCAAGAAACCAAACAGGTTAAACGCAAAAGGGGACGCCCGAAAAAAACTGTCCTTAAGCTATACACCTTAAAGGCCCAGATAAAACCCCAGAATTAATTCAAAAACTAAAACTAGCCTTGACCCAAAAGGGTAAAGACGAAGGTAACCTATATACCTTCCATTTCAACCTATTAACGTCGAGCAACGATAAAAACCATCTTAATAACTTTAAAAACGCCGATTAGGCTATCCGGAACGCTTACGAATACGAATAAATAATTAACATATTAAATATTAATACCTATAAATTATTTACTATTATAAATAACGGCCTAATCTTAAAGGAAGTTATAAAAAGCCTAAGACGAAAAATATAACTTAAAGCCATTTTTATAAAGATTAATAAAAACCTTTCGCGAGAAACTTTTAAATTTATGCTTTTTAACAAGGTTGCTTAAAGGCACCTTATTAATATTAAATAGATATTAAAAATAAATATATGTTTATAGGAAATCAAATAAATATAAAATACGTATTTATACAAAAGGATTTATACAGCGAAAAGGAATTAACTATAACGAAATAATAGCAAATATCGTAAAAGTAATATATTAAAGGATCTTAATAACGTTAACTGCTTTTTTAAAGAAATATATACTCCAGATAAATTTTATTACTGCGTACCTAAACGGTAAGTTAAAGGAAAATATTTATATAAAATAATTTCCTATATTAAAAAAAATATTTTAATACGTATTTAAAAAATAAAAAAATATATAAGTGCTTTTTAGAAAAAGTTATTAAGTTAATAAACTTATTATACGGTTTAAAGCAGGCCTGAGTTACTTAATAAGAAAAAATAAAAAAGATATTTGCGAAATAAAGTTTTTATCCGTTAACTTCGAATAATGCGATATATTATAACCTTAAAACAGAAAACGTTATGGTTCTATACGTAAATAACTTCCTATTTTTCGGTTTTAATAAATAACGTTTTAAGGATATCGCTAAGAAAATTATTAAGGACGTTTTAGTTAAGAATTTAAATAATACGGATTAATATTTAAACGTACGAATTATCCGTTCTTTATTAATAAAAGATATTAAGCTAAATTAATAATAATATATTAAAAAGTTATTAAACTTAATCGGCTTAAACGAAATAAAAAAAACTTATATTATTCGTTTAAAATTACTTAAAGTACCTTATAAAATATAACGGCGTAACTGGCAAAAAGAAAACGTTTAAATATATAAACTTAATAAAAAAATTTAACTTCTTAAATTATATTAACAAATTAAATATAACGTTTATAACGTTAACTTAAGTAAAATTCAAAGGTAACCCGTTACTTAAATATTAGGAATATATTAAAAAATTACCGAAATACTTAAACGGTATATTAAATATATCTTTTTAGTACCGGAAATTACGAAAAAAGTCTTTATATTATAAATATAATAATTTAAAGTTACTTAAAATAATAAATACAAATTTTATAAATAACTGTAAATTGGCAAAATCTACGATAAGCTATAAATTCTTTATAACCGGATTGCTTATTTTATAAATTTCGAAAATATAAAATGGTATTATTAAATATATTACGGAAACAAAATATATAAAAGTAAAAATAACAGTTACGGAAATAACTGGGATTAAAAACTTTTTAACAAAATTAAGGCTTATATTTAAAAGTTTTATTTCTATTTTAAAAAATAATATAAGTACATTTAAATAAGTAAAAAAAAATATAGATAATACGAAAAAAACGTTATATTCGAATCGAATATTATTACGTACGTTAGGAAATTAAAAAAGGAAATATTAGCTTTTAATATATAAAAAACAAAAATAATCCTGCCGACGGATTTATAAAGTTATTTAATAAAGCAGATTTTAAACGGTTTATAATTAATTTAAAATTTAAGAAAATATAAGAAAAGTTAAAATATATTTAAGATTTGGTTAAAGCAATTAATAAAAAAATAATTCCGTTAAATTCCTTTTATACGGGAAAAAAGGCGTTCCCCTATTAAAACCTATTCCTTATTATTAAAAATAACGATTACGGTATTTTTCTTACGATTACTCGAAAATATCCGCTTACCTATTAATTTTAAAGCTTTAATTTCCTATAAAACTACTTATTTATATATAACTATAACCCTTTACGTTAATTTTTACCTAAAGGCGTTAATATCTTATATATAACTTACAGTTAAGTAATATCCTTTATTAACCGGAAAAAAACCTTTATTTAATAGCCTTTTATAAAAAGGAACCCAAAAAATAATAATCTCGATTATTTACTGGTATTACCGTTAAAAAATAAAACCGATTTTTAAAGTTATAAAACTTTTAACGTAACAGGCTGGTACATACAAAACGTTTTCCCATACTAACGCCTAACTTAATCCGAAATATTTCGGAAAAAATAAACCCCGTATTTTAAGGCGGCTGCGAAAAAACGGTAAAACGAAAAGGCCGGTTTTTTAATATAACGGTTAATTACGTAATTTTATTTCAAACGAAAATAACGGAAATAAAGGTTTAAATCTTATATAAACTAAAAATTTTAATAACCTTTTGATAAATTTTACTAAAATTTTAAATCTAATTTTGGAAATTACGTAAACAAGGTTACCTAACGTAAAAGGGCGTATCGGCAATTAGTACTTTTAGGTACCCGTAGCTGGTACGTCTAAGTTACAGATACTGCCTAAGATAGCCTTTGTCTAAGAACCATCCTTTATACAGCCAAACGTATATATAAGGGCGATCGCCCCCAGACTTCTTTAGTCTTTCCTAGAATAACCATACGCACTTTGCCAAATTCCTGCATTTAATCACTGTAACTGCCAACAAAACCGTTTAAAATTCCGATAAGAATAATCGACGATAGGGACATAACTAGGTAATCTATAAGGTTAAGGTTTGGTAAAGCTTATTAACCGATAATATAATCTATCTATTTGTTTAATTTAGTTCCACGGTTACGTCTCCTCTAAGGAGAATAATTTACTAGTTTATATTATAAAAGTTAGAATTTCGGTATAAATTAAAAAATGGATTTATAAAATTTAATTTACATATTTTTTAATATTATCTATAAATATTTACCGTAATAAAAAAAAGAACTGTAAAACGAAATAAATATAATTAATAACTTTATTACAGTAATTAAAAAAGATTTGAAGTTATATTTAAACGCAGGTAATAAAAAAGGTTTAAATATTACGAGCCGGATAAACGCTTAGTACTTATTTTGGAAAAGTTCGAATTATTATTAACATGTTTTTTATCCTTATATGTTCCTTATATTTCCGTTAATTAAATATACTTTTCTTTTTTTTAACAAATTTCGCTTATAATAATTTCGACTTAAAACCCGTTACGATTTTAAGGTTAAATGTATATTACGTTCGCTTTCTAATAATTAATACGTTAAGGTTATATTACGTAAAGAAATACGACGTTATATAAATAAATAAAAGCTATTTTTAAAAATATTGGGAAAGAACCGGAACTTTATATTATTTAAAAATAACCTAACTGGAAAACGTATAAAAAATCAATTAATAATAATTTTTTTAAAAAATAAAATATAAAGAGATAAGAAAAAAGTTAAGTAAAAAAGGAATTAGCGAAACGAAAAAAGCGAAATCCTAAGTTAAAAATGCTAAAGAACAAACCGTAAAAACCAATTTAAATTAATTAATAAGTTTTTATATATTTATAACGTTCCGGAATTATCCGTATTAAGTTATTATTTATTTTTTACGATAAGTTAGAAGTGAACTTTATCGTAAAAACTATGTTAAAATAATGTACGGTTTAAGGATTTAGCTTTCAGTTAATTAATCAATCTTATATAACTTTAAAGGTATTTTTAGGAACTTCTTTCTTTCGGGCGTAACCCCGTTATTATTTATTATCATCGATAATCTTCTTTTACGGTTTTAATACCGATTATTACAGATTTGCGTTATTTTATATACTGCTTTAACTATGCGCTCGCCCGTAACCTTCTCTTCGGATATTAAACGATTAGGACTAAGTCTCCCCGACCTAATTTAATATCTTAAAACCTGTTTCCTTTTAACCGTAATTAACTAACAATTTATTAAATTATATTTCCTTTAACTTTATAAATAAGCCTTTTCGGCTTTACGAAATATGTCCCTTAACGGGTATATATTTAACTTTTTATAACTTTACGGCGGTAACGGTAAATTACGTTTATATATCCGGTTTCATAACTTAAATACCTTTTTATATACCAAGGTATTATTATTGTTCCGATTAAAATAACGCGTATTTCGGGTAATTAATTTTCTTAAACTTCCGTAATTTATTATCCTGTTATTATACGTATTTATAAAAATAATTAACGTTTTATATTAAATACGGCTTTTTATACTTTATATTCATTTCGGATAATATTCTTTTAATACCGAATATACGAGGGGCTTACGTTTATTACTTATAAAATACCTGTATCTTTTACCGTTATTTTAGATAAAATACTTTGAAAAAACCATAAAACTACTTTTATTTTTACCGTTAACGTAATAATCGTAATAATTATTAAAGTAAACGCCGGTGGCGATAATAATTTAAAGGACGGCAATAATTCGAATATAACGGTAATATAACGGTAATTAATTTTTTACGAATAGGTGTATTTCTTTTTATTCCGTACGTTTTTTACGTTAATACTTTTTTGGAGCTATTTCTTATGTTTAGCTGGTAATTAAATTATTCCGTTTAAATTTTTATTTTTTTATAAGTAAATTAGATAATTATTATTTTAATTAGGTATTTTTATTTATCGGAATAACTTCTGTAACCTTTTTTCTATAATGTATAAAAAGTTATTTTTTAAGTTTTTAATATTAACTAAAAAAAAATAGTTTTTTTATTAAATAATACGTTTCGAATAGTAACAACCTTATTAATTAACGGGTTCTAAATTTCGTAAATATTCGTAAAGCAGCAACCGATTAAAAAGCTAATTTATAGTTTAAATTTTAGTTTTTAAAATTTTTATTTTTTTATAACGGTAATTATTATGACGTAAGTTATAGAATTATATATTTACTGGTAAATTGATTATAACTTCCGATTAAATATTATATCGCCGTTTTTCTCCGTTAAGTAAATATAATAAATTTCGTATAAATTTTGCTAAAATAATACGTATTTAAGGATACGGTTATATAAATATATTATTACTTTAAAAATATATAGGATTAAAAACGAAATCAATTTAGCGCTGTTTTATATCGTTATTATTTTTTTTTAATTATACTTCTTAAACACTTTATACTCACGTTTTGGGCTTAGGTATATAATATTAAAAGCTTAAATCTAAAATTAAAAAAAGGTAATTATAATATATTTCGAAAATAATAATATTTTATTATTTTATTATCGTATTTGATAATTTATAAAAATACGTTATCTTAATTTTTTAAAACTCTTAAAAAGTATTATAACGTTATAATTAATATATCTTGCGTTCGAGTTTTAGAAATAAATATTTTAAATAAAATCCAAGTATTTATTAATTATAAATATAAGGTATTTATAGCTTTTAAAAAAAATTTTCGAACTTTATAAAATCGATAACGATTTTTTATTTTAATCGGGAAGTTCTGTTTATTAATTCGCGATATATTTACCTTTTAGCTTTTATTTTGTTATATATTTAGTATTCGATTATTATAAGATTTTTTAGGCGGACTTTTTTTGTATAAAATTATATAAAAACGATTATTTCGGCCCTTAAATAATTTAATTTTAAGTACTATATAATGCCGTTACCGGTTTATAATAGTTTTTTTATATAACTTAACGTTTTATTTATAAGTTATAAAAGCTATATACATCATCGTTACGTTAATATTTTCGATAATTCATTAATTAAATTAGTTTATTAGTATAATAACTATTTAATTATATTTATTTCTGATAAAATTATTCTTTTTTTAGTTATTTTATCAGTTTTTTCTTTCCGAAGCTGCCGGAAAAATACCAGGTTATATACAAAGTTTTAATAGTAAGTTACGTTGTATAAACGTAACGTTTTTATATTACTAAGGTTTCGAAATATTACGATAACTTTTCCGTATCTCCTAATCGAAACGAAGCTATTACTAACGTATATTCCGTTATTTTATACGGTTTATTAAACATTTAAAAACTTATTAATAAGGTTAAAGATATATATCATAAACCTTGAGTTTAAAATGAATAAATTCCTTAAAGGGTAAGGCGTAACGCTTATTGTATTACTTTAATTAATAATTAAAAAATACGCTAAAATTCGTTTTATTTTTTTAAGAGTTATTTTACCTTTTAAGTATTTAGCTGTTTTATAGTTCTTAATAAACGATCGATTTTTTCCTTTAGCAATTAATTAAAAGAAATTCGACTTTAAATATATTTTATTACCTTATTATTAAAGCGGAAACCTTTTAAGGTTTTATTAAGGAATGCATAATAGAATTGGAGTAATATATAATAAACGCTTAAGTAAGCCTTATAACGAATACCCTGTACATTTAATTTTTATCGCTTCCGTTTACTAGCGTTTCGATCTGTATAAGAGCTTTAATAATTATTTCGTTTCGCCCCTCGTCCCGGGGTTTTTCCTTACGGTTAAAGATTAATAGGCTTAGTTTTTTCGTAATTAAGATTACCCTAATTAGAAGGATCTGCAAGAGCCCCGCAAAATATCGAAAACGTTACCTTAATATTTTATAATATAAATAAGAAATAAGTTATAACCTAGTAATTTAAAACGTTAACAGTTACCTTTTAATAACTAATCGTATTATTATTAATTTCGGCTTTTTTTATTATTTAAAAAATAATTATCCAGATTGTTAAAATCGGAATTAAAGTTATATATAAATCGTTAAGTTATACGATCGTTATTTTCGTTTTTAAAACCTTATAACGTTATCTTTAAACCATAATTTCCTATTATTTTACAATTTATCTATTTAATTTTTTTTAACGATTTCGAAATTTATTTTAGCTTTTTGCGATATTCGCGTTAGGTATTAATTAAAAGCCTACTATCGTACATCTTACCGGATTTAACTAACTTTACGTATTACTTCCGTAAGTTTTTTCTTAGCAAAAAACTAATTTTTTTAATTACTAAAAATATTATCTTTAAAACCTATTTCGTAAAGTTGCTAACGTTTTTATAAAAAGTATCGAACTTTTAGTTTTCGTAAGTATATGTTATAAAGTTCTAAATATAGGCCTATTTATTTTCGGTCGTTATTTTAAAGGTATTTAGTAGATAGCTCGTTCGATCGATCTTTTCGATTAATATAGTTTTTTCGGAAAGATAAATTAGTTGTTTACGTTAAATAACGAAATCGTTTTTTTAGATAAAAAGTTATATTAAATCTTTTAAATTTAAAAGGCCATAAATTATCCTAGTTAAAATCGATATAATCTTAAATATTAAACGCGTACGTTTTAAATTAAAATTCGGCCTTAAAACGGTTTTAATGTTTAATCTCTTATAAATAACGAAAAACGTTAATAATATCGTTATTATTATAATTAATAAAATATACGAATAATTATTACTAATATATAACTTATATCGTTTTATCAATAACTAATTAGTTAATAAATAACGCGAATTAAGCGTATAAGACGTAAGCCTACCGCATTGCCGCGGCAAGCACAATATGTATTGCGTAGCCACTGTACCAAAAGACTGAATTAATAAGTGCGCACTTATTGCGCTACTTATCTGATACACCCCCTTAGTTGCCAGCGATCAGGTAGTAACTGTTATATATAGTACCATATAGAATTATATTACATGGCTTTAGCTAGAAGTACATTAGCTATTTAAACCATAGGCCGTTACTTTATGCTTGGATCGAACTTAAAGCCTCTGGGTAAGTGGTTAGGTGCAGGGGTTTTTTGCATGCGCGCTAATTAGCTGTGACGGTAGAACTCCACTTTGTGGAGCATGTCTAAGACTCTTAATTGTTACGTAGCCACTGTACCAAAAGACTGAATTAATAAGTGCGCACTTATTGCGCTAGTTATCTAAGAGGTATCCCTAACGTGGAAAGACTCTCCTGATCAGGAAGGCTTTATATGGCTTACGGGAGTCGCCGTTATTATGGCAGAAAGACTTTACCGGGACGCTTAAAAGATTGGAACTTAGCCCCGTTTCTTATAAACCTTGTTATTTTATTCGTTAAGGGGTACTTGTCTTTTTCTTTATAAACGATATCGTAACAGCATATCGTAAGGAAAATTAAAACCTCGTTAATTAATTAATTTAACAAATTTAAAAACGGTATATCTTTATAAAAAGTAAAAACTTATAATAATTTTCCGATATCGAAATAATTAAAGATAAACCTAATAGGAAAATTTAATTATCCTAATCCGATTTTATAAATAAGCTAATTAATTTAATTCTTAAAAGAAGTTTAAATAATTTCTTAAATACGTTAATAACGAACGTCGAACTATTGCTGAATTTTAATCTAGCTTATCCAGGCTTTATTAATAAATACTAGAAAAAAATCGGTTTTATTTTATACGTAATAATTAATACGTAACCCGATATATTATTTATTATATCCCGATTTACCCGTTTTAACCTAAACCTTAATAACGTATATTATAAAGCCGTTAATCGAGTTATATTATACTTAATCGGGATTAAAACGTTAACGTTATAATTCGAAAGCGAAAATTCTTTAAATACTTAAAATAACGCCTTTTTAACGAATAATACGATCGATCGAAAAAGTTTTTAAACTTACGTTATAAAACTATTTAAAAAAATAATAATAAAACGAATAAATAAGTAAAATATAATAATTATTTTCATAATCGAAACGGAATTAATATCTCTTACGTAAGTTATAAAAAAAGTTTTATTTAACTTTCGATTAATTAAAAAGTTAAAAGTTAGTTTAAATGTTAAACTATTAAATATATAATATAATAATTAATAAATTATACGGCTTATTAACGCTAACGTTGCCTTATTATAGATGAAATTACGGTACGTAAATATATATAATTATTAATTACGAAAAGCTATAAAAAAAACTTAATTAAAGTAAATTATATACTTACGGGCGATATATTAGTTAATAAACTAATTAAAACCTTATTACGCAAATTATTTAAGTACTTTAAAAAACAGCTAGAACTGGTAGATATTACGGAAGCCCTTAAGTAATGGAAAAACACCTTACGAATAATTTTAAAAAAGGAATTAATTAATTAAAAGGATTTAATTGCCGGAAAAAAGGTAAAATAGAAAGTTATAGCTTTAGGAAATGATAATAAATAATAATTAACGCTATAAATACTTTAAAGCATTAAGGGGGTATATTAATTAGCAAGCGGTGCTAAACGCACCTTATATACGGAAAAGGTTCTTTTAATCGGAAAATATATATTCCGTTACTAAGCTATATAAAAGCTGTACGCATACAAGAAACATACGTAAGTTAACCTAATATAATATCACAACTGATGTCCTCTATATCTAAGAATATGCCCTCGTTTTAACAGCGTTAGCTATACGTTAACGATATATACCTACGCCCCCGGGGCAATTAACGTTAAATATGCCAGTTAATAGCAGTACGGTAGCAGGTATTACCGAAACCTTCTTATTTAGAACGTGCCAAGATTTAAATACGGTAATTGGCTTTAAGGGAAACAAATTTTCGATACAATAACCCTCGTTCACTCCGTTCGCAAGCTTACTACGTTAAAACGAGGGCACTCTTAATTGTTAGATATAGGGGACATTAGTTATGTTATTGTATTAAGCTAAGTTGCGTATGTTTCTAGTACGCGTACAGCTTTTCTGTAGCCTAGCAACGGAATATATATCTTCCGATCAGAGAGACCCTTTCCGTATTTAGGGTGCGTTTAGCACCCCTTGCTGGCTGACAGATATCCCCTATATCTGACATAATTAGCCTAATAAAACAACATAACTGATGTCCCCTATATCTGACAGTACGTATAGGTGGCTTTGCATAAACGTAACCGAGGAGCACCCTATAAAAACCGTTCCTTCTTGGCCAAGGACCGGAAAAACGCAATGCGGGTTATTGACACGGCGACGAACGATTACGTACACGATTTGGTTGATTGGTTCCCAAAGCCCCCAATCGCGGCTGGTTCTAAGAGCCCCCAGCCACCTAATTGTCGCCGACACGGTGGCGGAGCCGAAGCCTCAAATGGTCAGCTTTCTAGGCTGGCGCCACCCAAAAAACAGGGTCCCAAGCTGGATTTGAACCAGCTGTCTTTTTGCGATTAATTATAACAGGGTACCCAAGCCTGTCGTAATTGAAAGACACTCAGGCTCGTGACTACTGAGCTATTAGGACTTATTTAACAGATATAAAATGTTTTGCGTTATAAATAACACCTTTATAAAAATATTTAATAAATAAAAATAAAATTTTTATTAAGGAATAATGAATTATATTATTTAATTTCACTGTAATTTTAAATACCGTAAATAAATAAAAAATATTATAATTTATAATTTCCAAATTTTTATTAATTTTTTAATAAAATAATACTGCCGAATGTTATTATAATTTTTAACGTAACTTAATTTTATACTTTAACCGTTACCGTTATATATAAATACTTTTAAAACCTAATATAATATATTATATATTTACGTTATACATTTTAATAATTATTTAATATTTAAAAATCTTTATATTATAAAATTATTAATAAATAATATTAATTAATAATAATAGTTATAGTAGAATTTCGTACATAACGTTTATTATTTAAAAAAACAAAATTAATAATATATTTATAAATAACCCTTTTTTATATGGCCGTAAATTATAAATTATTCCGTTATAAACGTTTATAATAAAAACCCGTCGAAAGATTTAAAGGTAATCTTACCTTAATTTTCGTAACGGATATATCGTAACCTAATTACATTTATACCCTTATATAATATTTAAAAGAATATATTATTTATATTAATTACGAAGTTATATACCATTATAAAAAAAAACCTAAACCGTAATAATAAAACTCCGTATTATTATAATAAATATAATAAACGCAGTAAATATAATAAAAGTAACGAACGAAATAATATATAAAAGATAATAATAATTTTAACAGTTACGATTACCTTTAAACCTTAAACGCATTAAATAAAATTTCGTTATTATTATATACTATTTTTAATATATAATAAATCATGTTAAATTAAAATTAAATATATAAATATATAATTCGATTATAACTAATACGATTAACCTAACGATTATTAATTATTATATAAAATTATAAATTATTAAAATCTTTTAAAATACGTTAATTTTAAAAATTATTATTATAATGTAAAGAAAATTTATTAAAAGCTTTATAATTAAAAATAAATATATTCTGCTAGTATTTTATATAAAAAGGTCTTTAAAGGATAACTAGGTACAAACTAGCAGGTATGCTAGGTGTATACTAGGTAGAAATTGGGCTACTATAGAAATAACAAAAGGTTTCTTACAGAAATAACAAATCCCTTTTAAATTAGAAGTAGGGCGTTAAAAGGGTAATGCGTTAATAAAATCTCCAACTTACTATATATAAAGAAAAGTGCTATTAAGGTATCTAGCTAGCTATATATAGAAAGCTGATTCTGTTAAATATAGGGGATATCAGTTATTGTTAGCTAGCAGGGGGTGCTAAACGCACCCCATATACGGAAAGGGTCCTTCTAATCGGAAGATATATATTCCGTTACTAAGTTACAGAAAAGCTGTACGCGTACGAGAAATATACGCAACTTAGCCTAATATAACGACATAACTAATATCCTTTATATCTGATAATTAAGAGTCTTATTCGTTTAATTTGCGTTATTATTAATTAATTAGCTATTACTAAAACGATATAGGTTATATATCAATAATAATTATTCGTATATTTTATTAATTGCAATAATAACGGTATTATTAACGTCCTCCGTTATCTATAACGGACTTAAGGACTGGGACTGTTTTAAGGGCAAATTCCAGGCCAGAGCGTACGCCTTTAATATATAGGATTATATCGATCCTGATTAATTACTTCTGTAGCCTGTTAGATTAATAAAACCTGATATAACCTTGTATCCGAAATAACGAATCCGTTATACGATACGAACAAATACCCCTAGCGGTTTTTTAACTATATTTATATTTTCCGGAGAAATTTACGAAAAAATCGATTATACCAGTTACTTAACGAATACCTTTGAAATAACGACCGAAGGTAAATAAGTTTATAATTAAGATTTTACGGCATATATTTATAAATATCGCAAGTACGATATTTTCCGAAAAAATAATAACGATTTTATAAAATAGGTTTTGGAATTAATATTTTTAGCAATTAAAGAAATAAGTTTTTTTTTAGGAAAGAATTTACGGAAATGGTACGTTAAACTGGCTAAATCCGGTAAAGTATACGATAACAGGCTTTTGATTAATACCTAACAAAAATACCGCGAAAGGCTAAAGCAAATTTCGAAATCGGTAAAAAAATTAAACGAATAAATTATGAAATAATAAAAAGTTATAATTTAAGGATAACGATATAAAGTCCTAAAAACGAAAATAACGATCGTATAGGTTAACGACTTATGTATAATACTGGCACTTATTATAAAGATTTGGACAATTACGTTTTAGATAATAAAAAAACTTAAGATTAATAATAGTACGATTAGCTATTAGAAAATAACGGCTAACCTTTTAAATTACTGGATTATAACTTATTTATAACCCATATCTAAGAATATCAAAATAACGTTTTTAACGTTTTACGGAATATCCGCGGATCCTTTTGATTAAAACGATTCTAATTAGGAAAAAGCTAAAGATAACCTTTAACCGCGAAGGAAAATCCCAGGGCGTAAGCCGAAGTAAGGCGGTTGTAAAGGTTCCTAAACGGGCCGAAACAGCAGCAATAATAAGCGAAAACGTTAAGAGTTAAACGTATAAGGAATTCGGTATAAAACGTATTTAAACTTTTCGCATATGTTACCCTAATGCTTTTATGCGTTCCTTAATAAAGTTCCGGCAAAGTTTAAGTTTAATAAGGCAATTTTAACGTTAATCCAGGACCGAATTACCTCCGATTAGTTTTTAAAAGAAAAAATTAATCGTTTATCGAAAACTATAAAGAAAATAATTACCTAGGAAATAAATTAATTTTTAAAAGGAGTAAAACGGGTTCTAGCGTATTTTTTAATTTTTAATCAAAATAATACGGTAAACGTTATGTTTTACCCCTTAAGGAATTTGTTTATTTTGGATTTAGGATTTACAATATATATTTTTAACCTTATTAACAGGTTCCTAAATTATAAGATAACGATTTAAGGTAACGGAATGTACGTAAGGAATAATTTCGTTCCGATTAAAAGATACGGAAAAATAAATATATTACTTTAAAGCTTTAAGGGTTTAAAAATGTTACGTTTATATAACGTGGCCTATTACGAGGATTTCGTATATAATTTAGTATTTTTCCGGCAGTTTCGAAAAAAAAGATATTAATAGGATAACTGAAAAGTTAATAATTTTATTCGAGATAAATATAATTAAGTAATTATTACGTTAATAAATAAATTTAATTAATTCGTTATCGAAAATATTAACGCAATAATTACCTATATAACCTTTATATTTTATAAATAAAACGTTAATTTATATATAGCAAGATTACTACAAATCGGTAACGGTACGATTTAGCACCTAAGATTAGAACATTTTGGGCCCGAAATAATCGTCCAGTTACAATTCTATATAAAAGAAGTATACTTAAAGGGTTTTATTATAATCGAATATTAAATATATAATAAAGCGAAAACTAAAAGATAAATATACCGAAAACCGAAAAAAAAAGTTTTCCGATTAAGATAACGAATTGTTATCGATTTTATAGATTTCGAAGAAAACCCGGAAAAATATAAATACGTTATGTTCGTTACCGATAGGTATTTAAGCTTTATTTAGGATATTTACTTTAAGAACCGAAAGTAAAATATATTAATTATAACGTTTAAATATTTTTTAGGAATTTTAAAAAATTAAGATAAAGTTTTTTTATAGGTAATTAAATGCAATAACGAGATTTTGAAAAATTATTAATTTCGAAATATGTTATAGTTGCTTTTTTTTAATATTAGATTTAAGCTTTTAATACCGTATACCCAGGTTCAGAACGGGGGTGTAAAACGTTTAAAAGATATAATTAAAAAAAAACGATTGTAATACGAAATGGTATTAAGTTATTTTCGTTTTTGATCGTATATATTTTTAAAGCAGTAATATATTTATATAACCGTAATTTTAAATACGTATTTTTTTGGTAAAGTTTATATAAAATTTATTATATTTACTTAACGTATAAAAACGGTATTGTAATATTTAATCGGAAACCTTAATAAGCTTATTTGCAAATATATAATTATATAGCTTACGTTATGATAATTACCGCTATAAAAAAGGAATAAAGATTTTAAAAGTTAAATTTTAAAGCTTGGATTAACTTTTTAATCGGTTACCGATTTACAAATATTTATAAGATTTAAAACTTATTAATTAACAAAGTTATTATTATTTAAAACGTATAGTTTAATAAAAAAGTTACTTTTTTAAATAATATTAAAGACTTAAAAGATAACTTTTTATACGTTATAAAAAAAAAGCTGTAAAAATTATTGCAATAGGTAAAAATACCTAATTAAGGCCTAAATTACCCAAATATATAAATATAAGAAAAAAACGAAAACTTAAGCGGAATAATTTAGTTACCGGTTAAATAGGAAAAGTAGTTTTAAAGTAGTATAGGCGTATAAAACGTATAAAATGGGAAGAAATAAGCCTGTTTATATAGGATTAATTACTTTTATACGATTATTATATTCGAATTATTTCCGTCTTTTAAATTATTATTTTTATTAACGTTTATTTTAATAATTATTACGATTATTACGTTAACGGAAGTAATAAAGGTAATTTTAAGTTTTTATTACGTTATTTAACCCAGGGTAACGGTAAAAGACGAAGGTATTTTACGGATTGTAAACGTAGGTTTCCTATACGTTCCGTATCGAAAAAATAATTATCGGTACGATTATAAAATGTAAAAAATCGCGTTTAATATAAGACGAATAACTTATTTTATTGGTACGATCGATAATCGGCCGGTAAATTACGGAAATTTAAGGAAATTAATTACCTGAAATACGCGTTATTTTAATTAAAAAGGTTTTGATACGAAGATATATAAAATCCTTAGGTTATAAGACCGGATATATAAACGTGATTTATTATTACCGTTACGAAGTTATAAAAAGCTAAGTATATATTTTTTAAGGGAGATATTTCGTAAAATCGAAAAGGTTTATTTGTAAAGTTATAAAGAAATGCGATTTTGGGAAATCGTTAATTAGTCTTTTGTTAAAAGGAAACAAATTTTAAGGTATATATAGGTATACGTTTATAAGTTCGATAAGTATAACTGGTTGCAAAAATGCAAAGTACGTTTTATCGTACGAGGTAATTAATAGTTAAAGAATACTTATGGTAATATATATATATCTATTTTAGTTAAAAGGTTATTTAAAGCCTTAATTGCTGTTATGGTTAAATTCGACTTGAAGCTGAAGTAGTATAATGCTGTTAACGTTTTCGTTAACGCTTAGTTATTTTATAAAATATATATAAAAATACCCCTAGGATATCCGTAACGTAGTAAAACTTTCCTAATTAAAAAGGCTTTATACGGCTTAAAGGAGTTACCATTATTATAGCAGAAAGACTTTACCGGGACGTTTAAAAAATTAGGATTTAGCCCCGTTTCTTATAAACCTTGTTATTTTATTCGTTAAGGGGTATTTATTTTTTTTTTCGTAAACGATATTGTAATAGCATATCGCAAAAAAAATTAAGACCTTGTTAATTAGTTAATTCAGCAAATTCGGAAACGGTATACCTTTATAAGGGGTAAGGATTTACAGTAGTTCCTCGGTATCGAAATGATTAAAAATAAATCTAATAAAAAAATCTGGTTATCCTAATCTAACTTTATAGATAAGCTGGTTAACTTAATCCTTAAAAAAAGTTTAAATAACTTCCTAAAAACGCTTATAATTAACGTTAAGTTATTACCAAATCCTGATTTAACCTATTTAGGCTTTGTTAATAAATACCAAAAAAAAATCGGTTTTATTTTTTATGTAATAATTAATACGTAACCCGATATATCTTTTACTATATCCCGATTTACCCGTTTTAACCTGAACCTTAACGACGTATATTATAAAGCCGTTAATCGAGTTATATTATACTTAATCGGGATTAAAACGTTAACGTTATAATTCGGAGGCGAAAATTCGTTAAATATTTGAAATAACGCTTTTTTCGCAAATAATATAATCGATCGAAAAAATTCCTAAGTTTACGTTATAAAGTTATTTAAAGAAGTTATAAAATAACGGGCGAATAAGTAAAATATAGTGATTATTTCCATAACCGAAACGGAATTGCTATTTTTTACGTAAGTTGCAAAAAAAGTTTTATTTAACTTTCGATTAATTAAAAAGTTAGGAGTTATTTTAAATACTGGACCGTTAAATATGTAATGTAATAATTAACAAATAATACGGTTTATTAACGTTAACGTTACTTTGTTATAAACGAAGTTATGGTACGTAAATATATATAATTACTGGTTACAAAAAGCCGTAAAAAAAGATTTAATTAGAATAGATTATACGTTTACGGGTAATATGCTAGTTAATGGATTAATTAAAACCTTGTTACGCGAACCGTTTAGGCATTTTAAAGAACAGTTAAAATTAATAGATATTACGGAAACCCTCGAATAACGGAGGAATATCTTACGAATAATTTCAAAAAAGGAATTAGTTAATTAGGCGGATTTAATCGCCGGAGAAGAGGTTAAATAGAAAACTGTAGCTTTAGGAAATAATAATAAGTAACGATTAACGCCATAAGTACTTCAAGGCGTTAAAGGGGTATGTTAACTAGCAGGGGGTGCTAAACGCACCCCATATACGGAAAGGGTCCTTCTGATCGGAAGATATATATTCCGTTATTAGGCTACAGAAAAGCTATACGCGTACGAAAAATATACGCAACTTAGCCTAATACAACGACACAACTGATGTCCCCTATATCTAACAGTTATATTGTTATATTCGACTAAGTTGCGTGTGTTTCTCGTACGCGTATAGCTTTTTTGTAGCTTAGTAACGGAATATATATTTTCCGATTAAAAGGAGCCTTTTTGTATTTAAGGTATTTTTAATACCTTTTGTTAGCTGATATATCCCTTTAACGCCTTAAAGTATTTATGGCGTTAATCGTTATATATTATTACTTTTTAAAGCCATAGCTTTTTATTCGATATTTCCTTCGGCGATTAAATTTTTTTTAATTAGTTAATTTTTTTTCTGAAATTATTTGTAACGTGTTTTTTTGCCGTTCGAGGGTTTTCGTTATATTTATTAGTTTTAACTGCTTTTTAAAATAATTAAACGGTTTGCGTGATAATGTTCTAATTAATTTATTAGCAAATATATTGCCCGTATGTATATAATTTATTTTAATTAAGTTTTTTTTTAAGGTTTTTCGTAATTAATAATTATGTATATTTACGTGTTATAGTTTTATTTGTAATAGAGGGACGTCGGCGTTAATAAGCCGTATAATTTGTTAATTATCGTATTATATATTTAACGGTTTAATATTTAACGTGATTTTTTATTTTTTAATTAGTTAAAAATTAAATAAGTTTCTTTTTATAATTTACGTAAAGGATAATAATTATTATATTTTGTTTATTCGCCCGTTATTTTATTATTTTTTTAAATAATTTTATAACGTAAATTTGGGAACTTTTTCGATTATTTGTATTGTTTGTAAAAAAAATGTCGTTTTAGGTATTTAACGAGTTTTTATTTCTGAATTGTAATGTTAGCGTTTTAGTTTTAAGTAGGTATAATATAATTCGATTAGTAGCTTTATAATATACGTTATTAAAATTTAGGTTATAACGGGCAAGTCGGGATATAATAAAGGATATATCGGGTTACGTATTAACCGTTACGTAAGGGATAAAACCGATTTTTTTTTTTTTTGGTATTTATTAATAATGCCTGGATAGGCCAGATTAAGATTCGGTAATAGTTTAACGTTGGTTATAGGCGTTTTTAGGAAGTTATTTAAGTTTTTTTAAGAATTAAGTTAGCTAGCTTATTTACAACGTTAAATTAAAATAACCAGATTTTTTTATTAAGTTTATTTTTAATTATTTCGATACCGAGGAATTATTGTAAGTTATTACTTTTTATAAGGGTATACCGTTTCCGTATTTGTTAAATCAATTAATTAATAAGGTTTTAATTTTTTTTGCGATATGTTATAACGATATTATTTGTAAAAAAGAAAATAAATACTTTATAACGAATAAAATAATACGGTTTATAAGGAACGGGAGTAAGTTTTAATTTTTTAAACGTTTCGGTAAAGTTCTTTTATTATAATGAAAGTGATTTTTTTAAGTTATATAAAGTTTTTTTAATTAGGAAAATATTTTTACGTTAAGGGTATTTTAAAGGCGTTGTTATATATATTTCGAAAGGTAGGTTAATATTAACGAAAACGTTTATAACGTTATATTATTTAAAGATTAAGTTAAACTTAGCTGCCGTACCGATTAGCGTTTTAAACGATTTTTTAATTAATACAAATACGTATATATTATTATAAACGTTTTTAAATTATTAATTATTTCGCACGATAAAACGGGCTTTATATTTTTAAAGTTAATTATATTTATTAAATTTATAAACGTATATTTATATATACCTTAAGATTTACTTCCATTTATTAAAAAACTAATTAATTACCTTTTAAAATTGTATTTTTTAGTAATTTTATAAGTAAGCTTTTTCGGTTTTACGAAATATTTTTTTTAATAAGTATGTATTTAGCTGTTTATAACTTTGTAGCGGTAGCGGAAAATTATGTTTATATATCCGGTTTTGCGATTTAAATATTTTTTTATATATTAAAATATTATTACTTTTCCGATTAAAGTAACGCGTATATCGGATAATTAATTCTTTTAAATTTCCGTAACTTACCAGCCGGTTATCGTAGGTATTTATAAAAAGAGTTAAACATTTTATATTAAATACGGCTTTTTATATTTTATATTCGTTTTGGATAATATTTTTTTAATACGGAATATACGGAAGGTTTATAGTTATTACTCGTAAGGAATTTTCGTTTTTTATTATTATTTTAAATTAAATAATATAAAAAATATATTAAAGGTACCTTTATTTTTTTCGTTAACGTTATAATCGTAATAGTTATTAAGGTAAATGTTGTTAACGGTAATAATTTAAAAAATAAACATAATTCGAATATATCGGTCGTATAAAAATAATTAATTTTTTGCAAATAATTTTTTTTTTATTCCGTAAGTTTTTTACGTTAGTACTTTTTTAAATTTATTCCTTTTACTTAGCCGGTAATTAAATTATTTCGTTCAAGTTTTTATTTTTTTTTATATAAATTAAATAGTTATTATTTTTATTAAACATTTTTATTAATTATAATAATTTTTATATATTTTTTTATTTATAACGTATAAAAAGTTATTTGTTAAGTTTTTAATATTATTTAAAAAGGTGCTTTTTTCGTTTAATATTACGTTTTAAATAGCGATAACTTTACTAATGAACGGATTTTAAATTTTATAAACTTTTATAAATCGGTAATTAATTAAAAAATTAATTTATGTTTTGAAATTTAATTACTAAAATTTTTATTTTTTTTATAGTTATAAGTGTTATAATATAAGTTATATAATTATATATTTATAATTAAATTTATTATAATTTCCAATTAAGCATGATAACGTTATTTCTATACGTTAAGTAAATATAACAAACTTTATATAAGTTTGATTAAAAAAATACGTATTTAAAGGTACGGTTATATAAATATATTATTATTTTAAAGAAATATTCGATTAAAAACCAAAATAATTTAACGTTATTCCGTATTATAATTGTTTTTTTTTAATTATATCCTTTAAGCGTTTTATACTTCCATTTTAAGCCTAGGTATATTGTCAGATATAGGGGACATTAGTTGTATTGTTATATTAGGCTAAGTTACGTATATTTCTTATACGCATACAGCTTTTTTATAACTTAATAACGGAATATATATCTTCTGATTAAAAGGAGCCTTTTCGTATATAAGGTGCGTTTAGTACCTTCTGCTAGTTAATATACCCTTTTAACGTCTTAAAACATTTATAGCGTTAATTATTATATATTATCACTTTTTAAAGCTATAATTTTCTATTTGATTTTTCCTCCGGCAATTAATTTCTCCTGATTAGCTAATTTCTTTTTTGAAATTATTCGTAAGGTATTCTTTTACCGTTTAAAGGTTTCCGTAATATTTATTAATCCTAGCTGCTTTTTAAAATATTTAAACGGTTCGCGTAATAGGGCTTTAATTAGTCCATTAACCAATATATCATCTATAAGCATATAATTTATTTTAATTAAATCCTTTTTTACGGCTTTTCGTAATTAATAATTATATATATTTACGTATCGCAACTTAATTTATAATAAGGTAACGTCGGTATTAATAAGCCGTATCGTTTATTAATTATCATATTATATATTTAGCAATTTAATCTTTACGGTAATTCCTAACTTTTTAATTAATTAAAAACTAAATAAAGCTTTTTTTGCAATTTACGTAAAAAATAAGAATTCCGTTTCGGTTATAAACGTAATTATTATATTTTACTTATTTGCCTATGATTTTATTATTTTTTTAAATAGCTTTATAACGTAAACTTAAAAACGTTTTCGATTAATTATATTATCCGCTAAAAAAATATCGTTTTAAATATTTAACGAATTTTTATTTCTAAATTATAACGTTAACGTTTTAATCCCGATTAGGTATAATATAATTCAATTAGCGGTTTTGTAATATACGGTATTAAAATTTAAATTAAAATAAGCAAATCGGGATATAGTAAAAAATATATCGGGTTACGTATTAATCGTTATATAAAAAATAAAACCGATTTTTTTTTTGTATTTATTAACAAAACCTAAATAGGCTAAATTAAAATTTGGTAATAGCTTAACGTTAATTATAAACGTCTTTAAAAAATTATTTAAACATTTTTTAAGGATTAAATTAATTAATTTATTTATAAAATCGGATTAGGATAATTAGATTTTTCTATTAACTTTGTTTTTTATTATTTTAATACCAAGGAATTATTATAAGTCCTTACTTTTTATAAAAATATACCGTTTCTGAATTTATTAAATTAATTAAATAACGAAGTTTTAATTTCTTTTATAATATATTGTTATAATATTATTTACGAAAAAAAAGATAAATATTTTTTAATAAATAAAATAATAAGGTTTATAAAAAACGGGGCTAAGTCCTAGTTTTTTAAGCGTTTCGGTAAAGTCTTTCTATTATAACAATAGCGATTTTCTTAAGCCGTATAAAACCTTTTTAATTAAAAAAATTTTGCTACGTTACAGGTATCTTAAGGGTATTTTTATATATATTTTATAAGATAACTAGGCGTTAACGAAAACGTTAACAGTATTATATTACTTTGACTTTAAATTAAATTTAGCCGTAATAACGATTAAAATTTTAAATAACCTTTTAACTAAAATAAATACGTATATATTATTATAAACATTCTTTAATTATTAATCGCTTTGTATAATAAAACGTACTTTGTATTTTTGCAATTAGTTATATTTATTAAATTTATAAATATATATTTATATGCACCTTAGAATTTGTTTTTTTTAATAAAAAACTAATTAATAACTTCTTAAAATCGTATCTTTTTATAGCTTTATAAATAAGCCTTTTTAACTTTACGAAACATTTCCTTTAAAAAATATATATTTAGCTTTTTATAGCCTTATAACGGTAATGGTAAATTGCGTTTATATATCCGGTTTCGTAACTTAAAAATTATATATATTTTCGTATTAAAATTTTTCCGATTAAAATAATACGTATTTCGGGTAATTAATTTTTTTAAATTTCCGCAATTTACCGGCCGATTATCGATTATATTAACAAAGTAAATTATTCGTTTTACGTTAAACGCGGTTTTTTATATTTTATAATCATATTAATAATTATCTTTTCGATACGGAACGTACGGAAAATTTATATTTATAACTTATAAAATATTTTCGTTTTTTACCGTTACCCTAGGTTAAATAACGTACTAAAAGCTTAAGGTTACCTTTATTATTTCCGTTAACGTAATAATTATAATAATTATTAAAATAAATATTAATAAAAGTAATTATTTAAAAAACGGAAATAATTTGAATATAATAATCGTATAAAAATAATTAATTTTATACGAACAAATTTATTTTTCCTTATTCCGTACGTTTTATACCCTTATATTACTTTAAAATTATTTTTCCTATTTAACCGGTAACTAAATTATTCCGCTTAGGTTTTCGTTTTTTTTTTATATTTATATATTTAAATAACTTAAGCTTTGATTAGGTATTTTTACTTATTACAATAATTTCTATAGCTTTTTTTTATAACGTATAAAAAGTTATCTTTTAAATTTTTAATATTATTTAAAAAAATAACCTTTTCGTTAAATTATACATCTTAAATAATAATAATTTTATTAATTAACGGATTTCAAATTTCGTAAATATTCGTAAATCGATAACTGATTAAAAAATTAATCCAGGTTTTAAAATTTAACTTTTAAAATCTTTATTCCTTTTTTATAACGGTAATTATTATAACGTAAGTTATATAGTTATATATTCGTAAATAAATTTATTAAAGTTTCCGATTAAATACTATAACACCGTTTTTATATATTAAATAAATATAATAAACTTTATATAAACTTTGCTAAAAAAATACGTATTTAAAAGTACGGTTATACAAATATATTACTGCGTTGAAAATATACATAATTAAAAATAAAAATAACTCAACGTTATTTTATATCGTAATCGTTTTTTCCTTAATTATATCCCTTAAACACTTTGCATTTCCGTTTTAAACTTAGGTATATAATATTAAAAACTTAAATCTAATATTAAAAAAAAGCAATTATAATATATCTCGAAATTAATAATTTTTTAAAATTTCGTTATTATATTGAATTATTTATAAAAAAACCTTATCCTAATTTTTTAAAATTCCTAGGAAATATTTAAATATTATAATTAATATATTTTACTTTCGGTTTTTAAAGTAAATATCCTAAATAAAGCCTAAGTACCTATCGGTAACGAATATAACGTATTTATATCTTTCCAGGTTTTTTTTAAAATTTATAAAATCGATAACAATTCGTTATCTTAATTAAAAAACTTTTTTTTTCGGCTTTTAACGTATTTACCTTTTAACTTTTACCTTATTACATACTTAATATTTAACTGTTATAAAACCCTTTAAACGTATTCTTTTTATATAAAATTGCAACTAAATAATTACTTCAGGCCCAGAATATCCTAATTTTAAATATTAAATTATACCGTTATTAATTTATAATAATTTTACTATATATAAATTAACGTTTCGTTTATAAAATATAAAAGTTACATAAATAATTAATGTATTAATATTTTCGATAACAAACTAATTAAACTTATTTATCAGCATAATAACTATTCAATTATATTTATTTCGAATAAAGTTATTAACTTCTTAATTATTTTACTAATACCTTTTTTTTCGGAACTACCGGAAAAATATTAAATTATATACGAAATTTTCGTAATAAGTTACGTTATATAAACGTAACGCTTTTAAACCTTTAAAACTTTAAAATAATATATTTATTTTTCCGTTTTTTTTAATCGGGACAAAATTATTTTTTACATATATTCCGTTATTTTTAATCGTTATCTTATAATTTAGGAATTTATTAATAAAATTAAAAATATATATCGTAAACTTTAAATCTAAAATAAATAAATTCCTTAAAAGGTAAAACATAACGTTTACCGCTTTACGTTAATTAAAAATTAAAAAATACGCCAAAACCTGTTTACTCCCTTTAAAAATTAATTTATCTTTTAAGTAATTATTTTTTCTATAACCTTTAACAAACGATTAATTTTTTCCTTTAAAAATTAATCGGAAATAATTCGGTTTTAAATTAACTTTAAAATTACCTTACTAAACTTAAACTTTATTAAAACTTTATTAAGGAACGTATAATAACATTAAGATAATTTATACGTAAAATTTAAATACGTTTTATACTAAATCCTTTATACGTTTAACTTTTAACCTTTTTGCTTATTATTATTATTATTTCGGCCCGTTTAGGAATTTTTACACCTACTTTATTTCGGTTTATGCCCTGGGGTCCTCCTTTACGGTTAAAGGTTATTTTTAGCTTTTTCCTAATTAAAATTATCCTAATTAATAAAATTTATAAACGTCCCGTAAATCGTTAAAAACGTTACCTTAATATTTTTAAATATAAGTTATAAATAAGTTATAATCCAATAATTTAAAAAGTTAACCGTTATTTTTTAATAACTAATCGTATTATTATTAATTTCAAACTTTTTTATTATCTAAAACGTAATTATTTAAATTCTTATAATAAGTATCAATATTATATATAAATTATTAACTTATATAATCGTCATTTTCGTCTTTAGGATTTTATATTATTATCCCTAAATTATAACCTTTTATTATTTTATAATTTATTTATTTAACTTTTTTACCGATTTCGAAACTTGCTTTAATTTTTCGCGGTATTTTGGTTAAGTATTAATTAAAAGCCTATTATCGTATACCTTACCGGATTTAACCAGTTTAACGTATTATTTCCGTAAATTTTTTTTAAAAAAAAAACTTATTTCCCTAATCGCTAAAAATATTAATTTTAAAACTTATTTTGTAAAATTATTATTACTTTTTCGGAAAATATCGTATTTACGATTTTTATAAATATATATTATAAAATCCTAATTATAAACTTATTTGTTTTCGGTCGTTATTTTAAGAATATTCGTTAAATAATTAATATAATCGATTTTTTCGTAAGTTTTTCCGGAAAACGTAAATATAATTAAAAAACCGCTTAAGGTATTAATTCGTATCGTATAACGGATTTATCGTTTCGGATACGAAGTTATATTAGGTTTTATTAATTTAATAAATTACGGAAATAATTAATTAAAATCGATATAATCCTTTATATTAAAAATATAAGTTTTAACCTGGAATTCGCTTTTAAAACGGTCCCAGTTTTTAGGTCCGTTATAAATAACGGAAAACGTTAACAATACCGTTATTATTATAATTAATAAAATATATTAATAGTTATTATTAATATATAGCTTATATCGTTTTAACAATAACTAATCAATTAATAATAACGCGAATTAAACGAATAAGACTTTTAATTATTAGATATAAGGGATATTAGTTATGTTGTTATATTAGGTTAAGTTGCGTATGTTTCTCGTACGCGTACAGTTTTTCTATAGCCTAGCAACGGAACATATATCTTCCAATCAAAAGAAGCCTTTCCGTATATAGGGTGCGTTTAGCACCCCCTGCTAGCTGACATATATAGTATTAAAGGTTTATGTTTAATATTAAAAAAAACGATTATAATATATTTCGAAATTGATAATTTTTTAAAATTTCGTTATCGTATTTAATTACCTGTAAAAAAGTTTTATCCTGGTTTTTAAAATTTTAAAGAATTATTTAACTATTATAATTAATATATTTTGCTCTCGGTTTTTAAAATAGGTATTCCAAATAAAACCTAAGTTCTTATCGGTAACGAATATAATATATTTATATCTTTTTATGTTTTTTTCGAAATTTTTAAAATTAATAATAATCGTTTAATTTAATCGGACGCTTTTTTTTAAGCTGGTGACGTAGTTATTTTTTTGGTTTTCGTTTTGTTATATGTTTAATATTCGATTATTATAAAAATTTTTACACGGATTTTTTTCGTATAAGATTATAATTAAACGATTATTTCGGGCCTTAAATAACTTAATTTTAGGTATTATATAATACCGTTACGGGTCCGTAATAATTGTATTATTTACGAATTAATATTTTATTTTTAAGTTATAAAAGTATATAAATAAATATTACGTTAATATTTTCGATAACGAATTAATTAAATTTATTTATTAACGTAATTATAATTTAATTATATTTATTTTAAATGAAAATATTAATTTTTCGGTTATTTTATTAATTTTTTTTCCGGAATTACCGGAAAAATATTAAATTATATATAAAGTCTTTATAATAAATTACGTCGTATAAACGTAACGTTTTCGTACCATTAAAGCTTCGAAATATTATATTAACCTTTCCGTATTTTTTAATCAAAATGAAATTGTTACCCGTATATATCTCGTTGCTTTTTATAATTTATTTAAAGTTTAAAAACTTATTAATAAAATTAAAGATATATATTATAAACCTTAAATTTAAAATAAATAATTTTTTTAAGGGATGAGGCGTAACGTTTATCGTATTGCGTTAATTAAAGATTAAAATGTATGCTAAAATCCGTTTTATTTTTTTAAAAGTTAATTTGTTTTTTAGGTACTTATTTTTTCCATATTTTTTAACAGGCGGTTAAATTTTTTTCTTTAAAGATTAATTAAAAAATATCCGGCTTTAAACGTATATTATTATTTTGTCGTTAAAGCGGAAGTTTGCCGGGGTTTTATTAAAAATGCGTAATAATATTAAGAAAACTTATGGAAAAAGTTTAAGTACGCCTTATAACGGGTTCCCTATATATCCGATTTTTAACGTTTTCGTTTATTACCGTTTCGGCTGGAATAAAAACCTTTACGATTTTTTCGTTTTAATTTACGTTTTAAAGTCCTTTTTTGCGGTTAAAAGTTATCCTTAATATTTTTTTAATTAGGATTATCTTAATTAAAGGGGTCCGTAAATATCCCGTAAAAGGTCGAAAACATTATTTTAATATTTTTCGATATAGGTTATGGATAGGTTATAATCTAGTAATTTAAAAGGTTGGCCGTTATTTTTTAATAATTAATTATATTATTATTAATTTTAAATTTTTTATTATTTAAAACGTAATTATTTATGTTTTTATAATAAGTACTAGTATTATATATAGGTTGTTAACTTATACGATCGTTATTTTCGTTTTTAAAACTTTATATCGTTATTTTTAAGTTATAATTTTTGGTTACTTTACGATTTATTCGTTTAATTTCTTTATCGATTTCGAAGTTTATTTTAATTTTTCGTAATATTTTCGTTAAGTATTAATTAAAAGCCTGCTGTCGTATACCTTACCGGATTTAATTAATTTAACGTATTATTTCCGTAAGTTTTTTCCTGGGAAAAAGTTTATTTTTTTAATCGTTAAAAATACCGATTTTAAGATTTATTTAATAAAATTATTATTACTTTTTTAGAAAATCTCGTATTTATAATTTTTATAAATATATGCCGTAAAATCCTAATTCTAACCTTATTTATTCTCGGTCGTTATTTTAAAGGTATTGGTTAAATAATTAATATAATTGATTTTTTCGTAAATTTTTCCGGAAAATATAAATATAATTAAAAAACCGTTTAAAGTATTATTTCGTATCGTATAACGGATTCGTTTTTCGGATACGAAATTATATCGGATTTTATTAATCTAATAAGTTACGGAAATAATTAATTAAAATTGATATAATTTTATATATTAAAAACCGTACGTTTGAACTTAAAATTCGCCTTTAAAGCGGTTTTAATTCTTAAGTCCGTTATTATTATAATTAATAAAATATATAAATAATTATTATTAATATATAATTTATATCGTTTTAATAATAATTAATTAATTAATAATAACTCGAATTAAATAAATAAAACTTTTAATTATTAAATATAGGAATATTAATTATGTTATTATATTCGATTAAGTTACGTATATCTCGTACGCGTATAGCTTTTTTGTAATTTAGTAACGGAATATATATTTTCCGATTAAAAGGTGCCTTTAATACCCCCTGCTAGCTAACAGATTTATTTACTAAGTACATGCACAAAGGATTATACGATACGACCGGGGAGCACCCCTTTAAAAACCGTCCCTTTTTAATTAAGGGCCGGAAAAACGTAATGCGGGTTATGTAATACGGTAACTAACGGTAAGAATACCTAATTAATTAATTGGCTCCTAACGCCCTTAATTATAACTGGTCTTATTAACCACCTTTTAATTATTTCCGATATAATAACGGAACCGAAGCCCTAATTAATTTAACTCTTTTTAAGTTGGCGTTACTTAAAGGAACGGTAACCCAAGCTGGATTTAAACCAGTTATCTTTTAAAATTAACCGAAACAGGGTACCCAAGCCTATCGTAATTAAAAGAGATACCCAGGCTTGCGACTACTAAGCTATTAGGCCCTAACTTACTATATATTTATTTATTGTTAATTAAAATTAAAAGAGTATAAAATATCTTTAATAAATATTATATTATTAAGTTATTAAAGGTAAATTATAAGTACTATAAGTTATTTAAGCTGGTGCCGGGGCGTTCCCAGGTGTTAAACAGGTAATGTGCAGCTTTTACTAAAAAAAAAAAAAAGTGCGGTTAGCACATCTCTTCCTAAGGCCTAAAGGCGACGTTCATGCCAAAAAGGCGGACGAAGGGTACAAATTCCCTCAGCTCGCACCAAAACAAGCGAGTCTTCCGACACAGGCAAGGGAAATCTCAACCGACCACAGCAGTTCAACCACCTCAGCAAGCCCCGTGCCGCCGACACCTCCAGACCCCAAGCGCCGAATTCAAGCAGATAGCAGAGGTCTGGTCTTTTTAGTTTAAACACCCAGTCCACCCACCCTTGCCATCAGTGTCCGCCCCAAGGATGCCCATAGAAGTAAAGATATTCTTGTGTCGCCAAAGATCTGAACTTACCATTGAGTTCAGGGCGACTTCTGCCCTCTTGCTCGAACTGTGCCACAGTCGGCAGTTAGCATATGGACATCTTTGAGTACCTAAGTCATAATTTAATAACGAAAGAGGTTTCTTACCTTTGCCATGAACACTCTCGTGTCTCTTTCGGTTATCTTGTCGGGAATACATTTTCCCGCAAACTCTGCAGGGAAATTTTTCATTTGTGTGCGTTCTAAGGTGTGCGCGCAGGTTGGATGCACGGGCAAATCGCTTCGGGCAGATTGTGCATAGAAATGTTGCTGGAAGTTTCTGGATCCGTCCATTCTTCGGGTCTGGAACATCTGGAAATTCGAGCGTTTCGTTCGCCATGCCGTGGTACTCTAACATGTGCTTTTCCAGGTCCTTCTTGGATATGCACCCGAAAGTTGCTGTTGGACAGCCCTCGAAGCTGCATGTATATGCGCGATCGTGCCGATCCACGTGCCTGTCTCTGTCTTCGCGTTTGGTGAAGCCTCTGTAAAAGTACTGGCAGTTGATGCGAGAGCATTTGAACAAGTTTGCTCCGTAGTATTTTTTAAGAGTCGTCTTCAACTCTGGAGAAAGGCCCTTAGCAATTACTCGCTCGAATATAGATCTGATCTGAGCAGTAATAGACGAGAAAGCAAGCGATTCGGCATCACAAGCTTCCTTCCTATTGATCGTTAATTGCTTCCTCGACGAGACGACGGCTTGTGCAAGAGAATCGTAGAATTCAAAGATGTTCAGAGCTTGGAGCTTGTCGTGCATGGTCTTTGAGACAGTATGCTTGCCGCCTGAATCTGAATAATGAAGGTCCAAGAACACCTCGAGACTCTCTGCTAGGTCTCTAATCTGCTCTTCCTGGTCTCGAATCTCTTCCTCAGCCGATCCAGAAAGCCAAGATAGGAGATGCAGGACCCAACAAGCGATCGCATATTCGTAGAACGAGTAAGAGCCTGCTAGCAAGGCCGTTTCTACGGCCGATGATTCGAGCCTTGAGTTGATGTCAGGGAAACATAAGTAGGCAACACTGAGCATGGCTAGCTCATGGTCTGCTTCTACAGGTTTGACGACTTTTTTCCGTATCAGGAATCTGTATTCTTAGGTTATTCAATGTTTCCAAGAACCTCGGATACTGGGCTTTTTACTCTTTTACAGTAGTATGTACAAGTTCTACCGTCTCGTCAGAATGCACTTCCACGAGAGAAGCACAAAGATCTTTGGAGTCATCAATTAGCCGTCGGTCTTCGTCATTGATTGTTTGATTTTCTAGGTCAATGGAGAGAGCGCTTTGGATCTCAAACCATCGCAAAGGTCGCTTCGAACAAGAAATCCAGGCCAGAAGTTTCAGAGTAGTCCTTCGGCGAGATTCAGTCCCGCATTTCAAAACGCGCTTAAGAATCCGATCATACCTGCCTATGATGTCAGAATTATGGGGAAAGATTAGGTACTTCATTTTGGCTCATACACATCGTCAAGTTCCTGTGGGAAGTTGTCCGCACGGCATTCCTCCAATAAGTGTCGTCTGGAAGGCTGTTCATAGAGATTCTCCAGAACCAATTTGGCAAAGATGAACATGCCTGAGAGATCTTGTTAAACAAGATCTTGTGTAGATTCTGGTTTCAGATCTTACCTTGGGACCTTGGTGTCACAATGTTGGCAACATTATATTCTGCAGTATCCAACCGACCAAACTTGTCTTCGATTCGACGGTGCCAATCCCTGGCGAACGTTTCGATGTCACCTTTGTTATCTTCTGCGGTAATCTTGATTGAGGGGAGCATTGAAAGGTCCTTTCGTGCAAAGCCATCATCTTGGCTTATGAAGAGACATCGAATTTCGTCCACCTTCGTTCGAGGTAGAGAATCGACTACTGAACGAAACCAGGTGCAGATCTCTTTCCGTTGATCTCTGTTGCATTCGTCGATGCCATCCAGAATGATATAAGTCTTGCGACTCTTCAAGGAAACTTGAAGTAGCTCCTTTGCCAGCACAGAGCTTGAAAGCACAGCCTCGCCGCTTTTCGTCGACATCTTCTCGTCAAGATAAAGCAAGATAGTATGGTCTTGAGCTAGTAGCTGAGACAATATCCCCGTAGCGACTGAAATAAAACTATCTCTTGTTGCATCGCCCTGTGCACAGTAAAAGAAGGCAACAGAGACATCAGGGAGCTTCCGGGCTTCGTCAATAACCAAGGAAGCAAGAACTGTTTTTCCTAAAAATTGTCAGCCAGACATCTTACAAAAGGTTATTCTCGACTTATTTCATACCAGCACCAGGCTTCCCGCTGAGCCAAAGAAGGGGGATTGAGCAAAAGACGGGATGAAGCCATTTCTGGAAGCGATGGTCATTTAGCAGCCAGCGCCCAGAGTTGGGATATGATGACCTTGCCGCCGCATGACGTTCATGAATACTCTCGGAATTCGCAGGAGACAGCCATTGGAAGACGGCCTTCCGACGACGAGCCAGATCCGCATCCTTGCGCTCCTGGAATTCTGTTTCCGCTAGCCTTCGCAAATTCTGCACTTCTTCGACTTGGACGATGGTTGCTCGGCTTTCAATGAGTTGTCTATGCCGTCGTAGATTATCTTTCAGGCTCTCAATTTTAGAGAGAAATCCTCTCCAAGTTGCTTGAAACAGTTGCTTCCATACTGTATGCCTCGAGGTTAGTTCGGCCATTTAAAAAGTTTAGGGGACGCGAACATCGGTGCTTGAAATGTTTCAACGCTTCCTTATGAAAGTTTAGTATATCCCCGTATATCATGACTAGAATCGAGCGCATGCACGAGTTATTGGAGAATATCGTCTGATACCCTATAAGCAACGGTATTTGCTCCCCGATTTGCTGATAGGTATCTAACAGTGCGTTTAGAGACTCTGAGAAGGTAGATGCGACCTATTCAAAGTCAGACTATCTCACACAGGCGTCTATCTGGCTACTTGCTCACTCACCAAAAGCAAGTATTTCATGGGACCCTGAGTGTGGTCAGCGTCCTGTTTCGTCTTGGCAGTGAAAATGGTGGACCGACCCAGATGAAGGCAAGAATTTCTGATGTGTTAACGAAGACCTCGATAACCTTGCCATATTCTCCCATTGTCTTCAAGAACGGCTCCAATCTTCTCATATACAAAAGTCTCTTTGCCTGAGCTTGTTGCTGCTGAATCGTGTTTACCGCGACTTGAAGATCTTCAAGGCTAGTAAATTGAAAATCCTGAAGCTCTTCCGCACTGAGTCCCGCATTGGCCTTGAAGGCTGCTAGAGTGCTCAGAAACTCACGCTTGGTGATATCTGGCGTGCTCGAAGCCATCGTTGCTGATCTAAAGAAAGGAGATAAGAGATACCACTTGATAAGCGTGACAGAAATTATTGATGAGGCGGTTGTCTCGTTACATCACAACAGGCCGTGGAAAAGTCCGATGTCTGTTCCTAATATGGCTGTGATTTATGGCCTACAGCCTTAGCCACCAATCATAGAGCGGGTCCAAGGACAGTTCAAAGTTTTCGACCGTGAAAGGTCTGCGCAGCACACACCCAAAGTCAACCTGGCTGTGCTTGATGGCCTACAGCTTTACTCACCAATCACAGAGAGGGTCCAAAGACACTTCAAATTTTTCGACTCTAAAAAGTATGCTGTGCTCTTTGCCTATTGCTCTGGTGGCTGCACAAAATATGTAATGCTTACGTGTTGCCTGGCTATGCTTGATAACCTGCAGCTTTACTCACCAATCACAAAAAAAGTCCAAAGACATTTCAAAATTTTCGACTGTAAAAAGTATGCTGTACTCTTTGCCTGTGGCTCTGGTGGCTGCACAAAGTATGTAGTGCTTACGTGTTGCCTGGCTATGCTTGATGACCTGCAGCTTTACTCACCAATCATAAAGTGAGTCCAAGGATATTTCAAAATCTTCGACCGTGAAAGCTCTGCGCAGCAAATTCGGGGGTGATGGCGCAGCACACGAGGTCAACCTAGCTCATTTGTCAATCAGACGGCACAGCACACTTTTCGCGGTCGAAAAATTCTTGAGGTCCTTGGGCTCGCTCTGTGATTGGTGACTATGTTGTGGGCCATTACCCCGAATTTGCTGTGCAGACTTTTGACGGTCTACAACTTTGAATAGCTCTTAAACTTGCTCTGTGATTGGTAAGTAAAACTGTAGGCCCAGGCTGTTAGCGATCAAGCACAGCCGCAATCACCAGTCATAGAGCAAGTCCAAACACCTCAGAGTTTCGACTCTATTATTTTGCATTCAAGAAGAGAGGCGGCTCAAGCCGTGAGGTGGCGGACAGCAAGGCAAACCGCAAGGTAAAACCCAAGGCCACCTGGCAAACATGAACCTGAGATACACGAGTTGGGGCGCCTCAAGTATGCGCAGCGGACGATATGCAAGAGCCACCCAGATTGGGGCTGAAGTAACACTGGCTTCTTGGCGGTAACTGTCTTTCATTTCTTAACCACATTACCTTCTTGAGATATCGATGTCATCCCGTTGGGGTACTATCAGCAGTAACTAGAGCCGCCCCAATCCACTGCGACAGTCGTTTGCGGCAAGAATGGACCAGAACGACGGACGGAAAAGAAAACTTGCGACCGACGATGTCATGAGCGATGGAAATCACTACATCCAAACTGGTATTTATGGAGATTCTCATGCGGATGTGTGGCTGCCACATCCCACGAGTCCATTCTTCCACTTCTCCAGCGGACCACAGAACCTTGAGCCCGGGTTTTCTCCGCCGTTTTCCATGTGTGAGCCTCCATCACAGGGCGCATCTGTACTTTCCGGTTTTTCGCTTGAGAACGCAAACGATAGTGTCAGTGGAAATGACATACCTGATGTTCTCATGGATAATGCTATGGCTATCATTGGTGATCCTCACTCAGTTACTTCCGATGAGGAAGAAATATGTTATGGTATGGTACGTAATATTTCGGTTTACGCTTCATCGGGCCTTGACCACTTTCGGTTCTACTCACATGATGACCTTGACAAGCTCTATGATGTTGGCGTGCAACTGGGGTGGCTTCCCAAAAACCACGAACGCGACAATCCTGACCTGGAGCTGTTGGGAGGTGGCCAAAATTTTCTCCGCATGAAAATATCTCTTGAAGATGAATATGGGGTCGTTCAGACAAAGCACGGAGAGCGCGTTGCTATCCTCGACGAACACACCTTCCGCGCCCTCTCACACTTGTCACCCGCTCCAACCTTTCGCTTTGAAGGATTTATACTCGATCATGAGTGGAAGTCCAAAGTAGAAACGAAACTCAAGTTGCGGCCCAAAGATGCGAAAACGGTTTGTATGAAGACAGATGTTGCCTTGTTCGGTCCAAGATACGCATCGGAAGGCCTAGGAAAGGACCTTGCAAGCTTTCAGCTTTACTTGCAGAATCCTCATGAAGGAGCTATCCGTTGCTCGTACGATAACCCACAGTCACTGAAATTGCCTGGGTTACCAACGATAGGGGGCAGTCTATTGCATTTAACAGCCCTGAATTCACAAGAATTGGAGCCTATGGAAGAAATCACTGAAGAAACCCAGGGAGCCGACGTCTCTTCTCTTCTTGCGAACATTGACAAATTCTTTGACGACCTTCCAACACATGATTATCTTGCCAGGGCACATACGGACGTTCGAGTAATAACTCGGCTGCTGAGGTAAGCCACTGCATCATATTTAGGTATATATCACCGAGTAGAGTCTACTTAAGCTATAACTTGTTCAATGGCAGTCACCAGAGAGAAGGAGTTGATTTTATCACTCGCAGAGAAAATGCAGGATCGCTTCCCGAACGCAGTCTTTGGCAGTATCATGCTCCAATACACAATGAGGCCTAGTATGTTTCAGACTCTGGTGACAATCTCATTTGAGCAATCCCTCTGACTGTTCCAACATCTTACGCAGTTACCAACATGTTATCACTGGTGCAAAAAGTCGATCGCCAGAGGACACTCTTGGGGGCATCCTTGCTGATGATATGGGCCTCGGAAAGACATTGACCACGCTTACAGCTATCGTTGGGTCTATGAGTGCTGCTAGAGACTTCGCTCTTCGCGGAAGCGGGAAGCTTCCTTCGGGTGGCGAACCAACTTCGTTTGCTAAGTCCACCATTGTTATTGTGCCTTCCGAGTGTATGTTAACCCTACACCGAATGTGATGTTGGACTGCTAAGTAGTATATTCAGTGCTGCTCAATACCTGGACCAGAGAGATAGATAAGTATGCCAAGAGTTTCCTCTACTTGGCATTGCTGACGGTTATGAAGACATATTTCCTACGGGACTATTCGGTTCGTCAAATATCATGGTCAAGACAGGCATGAGAACGAAGCCGCTCTTCTCGAACATGACATAATACTTACTACTTATGGTACTGTGATGGCCGAATTTCGGCGCCGCTGTGGCATTCTTTATCGGATTCATTGGCATCGTCTGATTCTGGATGAAGGCAAGATACCGCCTTCCTTCTACTTCGCACCCATACTGATGGCTTTTAGCCCACACAATACGGAATTGGTCTAGCAAGCAGTTCCAAGCCGTTATGAACATCTCATCGCATATTAGGTGGTGTCTAACAGGCACTCCAATTCAGAATTCCTTGGATGATTTGGGAGCCTTAATCAGGTTTTTGAGGGTTCCCATCCTTGATGATACCCCGACTTTCCGCAAACACATATCCAAGGGCGCGTTACGTAGTCGCACATCCTGCGGCGATTTTGAAAATCTCCGGCTGCTTTTGGGCGCAATGTGCCTCCGCCGGAACAAGTCGGTCCTTCCAAGTATGGGGTATATCGTGGAAGATTGCCGGCCGGAGTTTACGGCTCAGGAACGGCAACGATATCGGAGCTTGGAGATGGTTTGTAAGCGGGTAATTGAGGTTGCAACAAACAGCCACAGCAACAAGACTACCAATCATAGAGTTATGGAGGCTCTGCTTCGCCTGCGAATATTCTGCAACAACGGAACGAGTGAGTCCGGCCTGAGTGCAATCGGGTTGCCTTCGGAGCCAGACGAACTCCTCAGCTTTCTGCAACAAAGCGGTGAAGCAGTCTGTGCATACTGTTCCTGTGATATCCTGTCGATTAGCAGATTAACAAACTCGGACTCAGCATACCTTACACGATGTTGTCGACTTGTCTGCTGCGAATGCACAACACAGTATCGAAACGAGTATCATGATTGTGGATCCTCTCGATGCCCCTTGTGTCACGAGGAACATGGAATGGATGATTTGCTAGTGAACAACTTAAACCAGGTGTTGCCGGTAACTTCATCCCAGATTGGATTTCCATCTAAAGTCATGGCTCTGCTTCAAGACGTCCGGACACACTACCTTCGAGACAAATGGTTATATGCCCCCGCCCTAATGTTACTCGTGTCACGCGAAGCAAACTGACCATCCCTAGTGTTGTCTTCTCCTTCTGGAAGAAAACTCTGGATGTAGTTGGAAATGCTCTCAGTACCAACCAGATCAAATACCACCGCATTGATGGAGATATACCGTCAAGGAAAAGAAACGATATCTTGTTAGAGTTTCAAAGCCGAAGTGCTTCGAGAGTCCTGCTCATGACATTCTCAACTGGAGCTGTCGGGTATACAAACTTTTCGCCTATCTCCCCTCGCTAAACCTTTTCTTTTGAGTGACAGCCACTTTCTAACGGCTTTATTCTACCTCGTAGGTTGAATGGACTCACCGTAGCCAACCGTATCCACATACTAGAGCCGCAATGGAATCCTGCAGTGGAAGACCAGGCTATTGGGCGCGTCCTCCGCATCGACCAAGACAGGAAAGTCACAGTTATCCGATATACCATGAAAAAATCGATCGAAGAAGTATGTCGCACAAGCAGGATGTTGCGTTGAAACATTGGCTTACTAGCGAGATTTTCTAGGTGGTGCAATCAAGGCAGCTGCACAAGTTGCAACTGGCATGTGGAGGCTTTACGACAAGGGGTGGTTGTCAGGAAGACAGGGCTCAACAGTTGCAGCAGCTTCGAGCATGCCTTGAGTAATGCCATCCTTCTGTACCTTCTTGGCACAATCTATATCCTCGTCTCGCTCGAAGGCAAAAGGATTGGTAGACAGCTACTTTGTGGGAGTCTCCATGATAGTGGCTGATGCCGAGGCTGATTCCAACATTGCCTTGTGGATGAATGTCTAAGTGTCCGGTACGACAATTGTGACAGTTAGGCTGATCGCTAGAAAAAAGTGCATAGAGTATGCGAAGTGTAAATTGACTTGGTTAATCTGGGCTCTAGAGAGCGGTGGTTAGAAAGCTTTATATATAGCGTGGGAGCCCCGGAATAACGTTTTTACGGGGTGCCTACAGGCTAACAAGTTTTGATAAGTAAATTACCCTTATTCTGGGATATACCCTTTAGATAAAAAAAAGACACTTCCTTAAATTTACTTATTATAACTTATGTAATCTTTAAATAAATAAAATAATAATAATAATAATAATAATAATAATAATAATAATAATAATAATAATAATAATAATAATAATAATAATAATAATAATAATAATAATAATAATAATAA